>VMDO01011449.1:0-66762 GCA_007922755.1 Pedetes capensis | reverse complement strand
TATCATTTTTAGCAAATGTAACTGAGACATGTATTAAAATATACTTTCATTGCTTAATAATAAACATAGCATAAGTTGCACATACCCTGAATAGTCAGGCTGTTTTGTAATCTCACATTTAAGCTACAAGCTTTAGCTAATGTTTATAAAGAGAAAAAAAATCAAAAACAAATGATACGCATATTAATTATTTATGCTTGCAAATATTTTACCCTTGGATATTCAATAAATTTCTCTTAGGCAAACCTGTGAACTTTCCTAAGCCTCAATTTTTACATCTGTAAAATGCAGATAATAAAGCCACTCTCACAGATAGATAATAGGATGTATTATCATTGTTAATACCCAAGAGTAACATGGCAAAAATGCTTAAGATGATGTTAATAGAAAAGGAGTAAGTTAAATAGTGCATATGAAATAATTAATAGATGAGTTAAAGTTGAATATGCATCTGGACAATGTCTCAACATCCATAAAAACATGTGAAAACAGGTAATTTTTTAAATGGCAAAATTGTGCATATTTTTCTTTTCTCATCTCTGTCATAGTTGCTATAATACTTTTGTGGTATGCATTTTAAATGAAAGTTATGACAGCCTTGACAAGAAAACATAAGAATTGTGGTGTTAAATGCTTTTTCCAATACATGACATACTTAAACAATTTATCTACTCACCAGAGACAACTAACAATTTACTTTAGGTTGGCTTCATTTATATACTGCTGATGTCCATATAAACAATATCACAAACTTTATAGCATCATAAAGGGAGTATTTAAAAGCCTTATTTGTTTGTTGTTTCAGGTTTTTTCTTTGGTTAGCCATAAAAAGTAGTAAGTAGTTATTGCTTCCATAATCTTTCTTTAATTAATATATAATTTCCCCTAGTTAACACTTCCTTTCATTCTCTACAACAGCTATTATAGATCTTCTCTGTGCTCTTCAAACTTTCAAATCCCCCCCCCAATCTCTCTCTCACAGCACAGTAGAATATCAGCACTCTGTGTGCATTGATTCCCTGAGCCCAACCCCCAAAGGGCACAGTGCAGACAACCAACAGATGCCAGCATACACAATGATTTGTTCACAGAAGAGACACCCTGACACAGGGAACCCAAAACATTTTATAAATGGCAGTAAGTCTGCCTGCCCTTGTCTAGAGGTAGGCACACACTATTTCTATCCTCCACAGCTATTCACTTTCCAAATATCCCTGAAGATAGTCTGAACAAAGGCAGTCAGCACCTGTCTGCAAAGCATATAGAAATATAGCAACATACAGAGAATTCTCTCCCTACATATGGTTCCATTCTGTATCACATTTTTGGGAAGGCAAAACCATGGGAATGAAGAAGAGGTCAGTGCTAAAAAGGCTAACCTGGGCTCCAAGGAAGGTCTGACTATAAAGGGCACTATGAGGGAATTGGGGCAGGGGGAGTGCCAGATTTTTCTATATCCTGATTTTGGTGATGGGTATACAAATTTATAGGCATTCAAACCCATATAACTGTACACCCAAGAAAGTAAATTTTATTATAAATTTACTTCCGAATTTAAAAATAGCACAACAGGAGAAAAACTAAACAAAGTAGGACTTCATCAAAATTTAAAATGTTTGTGCCACAAAGAATATTAACAAGAGAATGAAAGACAGTACATAGAATGAGTTTGCAAAGAAAATGTTTATAAATCACATATACAAAAGGGTCAAGTATTCAAAATTATTTTTAAAAACTCCAACTCAGCCACAAAAAGACAACAACACACTCAAAAAAGGACACAGGATTTCCATAGACATTCCTTCAAAGACATATAAATGGACAAAAAACACATGAAATAATGCTCAACATCATTAGTCATTAGTGAAAAGCAAAAAAAAAAAAAAAAGGCCACAATGAAGTACACTTCACACTCACTATGATGGCTGTTATTAAAAAAAGGGGAGAGAAAGTAAAATAGGTGTTGGCTGGCAGAAGGTGAAGAAACTGTAACCTTAGAACACCACTGGTAAGAATGTTAAATATTGTAGCTGTGTGGAAAATAATTTGGAAGATCCTCAAAAAGTTAAAGTGGTCATAGCAGTATTATCCACAATAGCTAAAAAGGAGAAATAACCTAAATGTCCATAGATGAACTTATAGACCAACTGTGGTATATACTCAGGGAATATTATTTGACTATAAAAAAAGAATGGGGCTGGGTTTTGGTTCAGTTGGTAGAATGCTTCTCTGTGCTCTCTGAGGCTTCAAGCTCTATACCCAGTACCCCAAAAATGGGAGAAGGATGTGGCAATCCATTCTTGAAATAATCCCAAAACAATCAGTCATTGAAAACCCTATGAATAGCAGAGAAGCACTGACATAGTGCCAAGCATGGCACAGTGTCAGAGAGTGTTTCATTCTGTGTCGCCATGAGCTGGACTAAACTCTACAGCACCTAACAAGGACAATAAAAAGGAATGAAGTTCTGATCCATGCCACAACATGGTTCCCCACAACACAGATGAGCCCTGAAAACATTATTATGCTATGTGAAATAAATCAGACACAAAAGGAAAAATATTGCATGATTCTGTGTGTGTGTGTTTATACACACACACACACACACACACACACACACACATACAATAGCACATTGATAGAGACAGGAAGAAGATAAAAGGTTACCAGGGTCTGGGGGATGGAGGAAATGGGGGGTACTTAATAGGTATAAAGTTTCTGTTCAGGGTGATGAAAACATTTTGAAGATGAATAATGATAATTGCTGCACAACACTGGGAATATACATAATGCCTCTGAACTGCACCTTTAAAATGATTAAAACAGTATATCTGTTATATATTTTACTATAAAAAAAAGTATGTTGTTGTTGTTGTTAGGTGCCATCGAGTTGGTATCCGACTCATAGCGACCCTACATACGACAGGGGAAATACTATTGTCAGTGCTTCTCTGCTATTCATAGGGTTTTCAATGGCAGATTGATTTTTGGGAGGGGGTTGCCAGGTCCTTCTCCCAAGCCTACAGCACCTGGTGTTCTCAGGCGGTCTCCCATCCAGGTACTAACCAGGCCTGAACCTGCTTAGCTTCTGAGATCTAAGGGGATCGGATTCCAAAGGGCTACGGCTGCAGGCAAGACAAAGTTTAGAAAGCTACATAAAAATTTAAAAAGTCCTGAAACCCAGATTATTCTTCAGTATGATTTCATCTATTCTCCTCCTTACAGTACAAATTCTTGAAAAGCCTTCTCCCTGCACCTCTGCCCTAACTCGCCAACCCACCTGCTCCTGCTGGGCCTCGCTTTCCTGACATGACCCCCATCAAGGGAGTGCCCAGAACTGCGCCCACCAGGGCCTTCTCTGATACTTCACTGCTGCCTAGGTTTCTGGAAAGGACACTTTAGGCCTTCCTCCTCCCTGTCCGACCCACTCCCATTCATGTTTGGTTTTTGTTTTTTGTTTTGCTGCTTTGTTCGGTTTGGACTGGTTTGGCTGTAGGCTGTTCATCCTCTGTCAATTCTACTGGTCCCATCCCATGGACTTGCACCAGAGATATTCATCCCCTCTATGGAAATGTCAATTGAAATGGTTGTTTCCCCAACCCAACTACCCCTTTTTTGTCCTTATCTCAGTGAATTGTTCCATCATGTGCTCGGCAATCCTGGCCATAAGCTAGCCTTTACCTTCCTTCTCCCCTCCTCCAAGAAGCTATCGCTTCTTCCATAAAGTCGTCCTCAAAGCAGAAACGCTGAACTCCCAAGCTTTCTACTTTTTCTACTCAGGTAGTCTTTACTTACCTGTTTCACAGTTTTTAGTGTGATGTACTGCAGTTTTCTGCCTACTTGTTATTCTCTCCCAACTCCAAATACAATTGATTTTAGACTACATAGGGACAAAACTTATTATTTATCATCATGTATCAGGACTCAGCTTGGCCCTTGACACAACAGTAAGCGGTTGATAAATATTGAATAATTGTTTCTAGATTATTAATTGATAACCATAAAAGCATGTTTGGAATGGTGTCTGCAGTACTTATTTCGTTTTCAATTATTCTACAAATAATATTTTATTATGTCTCATGTTTTCCATCAAAATAAATAAAATAGGACAGTTTAGAGACAAGTGACTTGCCAAGGAACCTTTATCATTTTCTTCTGTGTTTCTAGTTGATATGTAATGGTATTGTTGTTGTTAGGTGCCATCGAGTCTGAGTCATGTCCGACTCATAGCAACCCTATGTACAACGGAGGGAACACTATTGTCAGTGTTTCTCTGCTATTCATAGGGTTTTCAATGGCTAATTGTTTTTTGGAAGTGGGGTGTGGGGTCCTTCTTCCAAGCCTACAGCACCTGGTGTTCCCAGAAGGTCTCCCATCCAAGTACTAACCAGGTCTGACCCTACTGAGCTTCTGAGATCTGACAGGATCAGACACCACAGTGGTATGGCTGCAGGCACTTATAATGCTATAGTGTATCATAACTCTGCTCAAGTCCCAAAGATCAGTCCTAGAAATTTACTCTGTAGAAACAATTATAGCTAAAAATAAATAAAAAGCTCTAAAATTATGTTTTCTCTCCATTTTTTTCATTGTAGTAAAATAATATAAAATTTCCATCTTAACCATTTTTTGTTTTGTTTTGTTTTCATTTTTGTTTTATGAGACAGGGTCTTGCTATGTAGCCCAGGCTGGATTCAAATTTGCTATGTGGCCCAGAATGACCATGAACTCATTATGTAGCCAGAGTTGCCCATACTCACAATCCTACAGCCTCTGTCTCCTGAGTGTTGAGATGCCAGGTGTGCACCATCACATCTGGCCTTAACCATTCTTAAGTGTAAAATTCAATAGTACTAAGTATATTCACATTATTATGCAACCCATCTCTAGGATTTTCCTGTCTTGCTAAATTGAAACTCTATAACCCATATAAACAACTCCCAATTGTCCCTCTCCCCAGGCCCTGACAACTCTCACACCACTTTCTGTTCCTGGGAAATTGATTGCACTAGTACCTCACAAGGGACATCGTAGATAGAGTATTTGTCTTTTTGCAACTGGCTTCTTTCCACTGAGCATAATGTCCTTAAGATTCACCCCTGTTGTAGCATGTGTTAGAATTTTCTTCCTTTTTAAGAATAATACCCCATTGTGTGTTTAGGTATTGGTGTATATTTTGGTTATCCATTCACTCACCAATGGAACTTGAGTTTCTGCTGCTATAATCACGTCTCCAGCTTCTAGTAACAGAAAAAATTAAAATATCACAACATTTAAATATAATGAATTAAAAGTTTACAGGGAAGAGAAGTATGTTACCATGTTAGATTCATTACTTTTTCTATATATATTTTATTTTTAGCTGAAATTGTATTTCCGTAATTCACACTTTCACTAACAGACATATGTTTAACACAATCCAAATAACATGCCTGTTCTAAAAATGAATATGCATTTACTTTATTGACAAAGTAGCTCTTTTTAGCTACATTTAGAAGGAATTTACTTTGGGAAAAGACTTTACTGATTCCTGAGTTATATTTGATTGATACATCATAAACTATGCTATTCCATACATGAAAATGTAAACAACTTTTATTCTTCTGGGGATGTACCTAATACTTGCCACCTAAATTTGCACAGTCCAGATCTCTGAAGACTGGGAGCAAAGACAAGTAAAATGAATAAATTGAGAACACAATTCACAATTATGAAACTTTTGCAGTCTGTTGTTGCTCACCAATCTCACATACATCATTGTCAGTATCTGACCCTGTTAGGTAGCTGATAAGAGGGTTTGAAGGCCAGTAGATTTTATTCTTAACCTCCCCATCTGGCTGACCACCTTGTTTCACTTTGAGCATCATCTACAGAGATGATCATCAAACGGCATTTCCTACCCTAAAATGTTTGGGTAATCTGGTCAACTCAAAAGTGATGTTCAGTTGAGGAAAAATATACACAGTGTGATCTCCTCTTAACTTAAAAGTCTATACTTACATACATTCCTAAAAGGTCTAAGATGACAGACAAAAATATCAAGAGCAATTTACTGACCTTAGAATTAAAAGCACCTTTTCATACTGAGCAAGCTTCTGCTCATACAATAAACATATTTTTACAATAACTTTTGCCAATAAGATTTTCAGTTAAAATGTCTAATGTAGATATGATAACAACTCAACTTCAAAATTGAACTAAAACACAGAAAAGTTAATAGTTTCACAAAAATACTAGTGTATATTGATATAGTAATATTTCAGTCTAATGTGAGCAATAACAATGATCACTTCATATAACATATTTCTCAAAACTAAAATAGTTTCCAGGTATAAAAATTTTGCACATAAAGTAATATAAAATTATCCATCTATTCATTTACCAAACAATGAACAGACATCTACTTGCCACAAAAATAGAATGAAGGATCCATTTTAAAAAGGAGAGAAGAAAGCCAATCTCTCAGCACACCATTGTCTTCAGTCAGGTGACAAAGACAGGCACTGGCATTGATTAGAGCATGACATGTATAAAGGTCATTGCTAGTGAAGAGACAGAGGCTGAGCGTGCAGAATGAAGCAAACAGAATTCTTCCCTGAGAAATCAAAGGCATCCCACAAAGAGGCACATAAGTTAAATCTTGCGAATGAGTAAAAATTCACCTGGGGTTGAGGTAAGTATTTGTCTGGATGATCTGATATTCCCCAGGCAAAGAGAATGAGCTGGACAAAGGCACAGAGGCCAAGAAAAAAAAAATTTTTTTTTTGTAGGATACCCCTCATCCCTGATAAAATAAAATGGATAGCTGTTTAATATTTATGAAATGAGCTTTCAGTGGGCACTGTCATTACAAATATAAAACACTACCATCCATTATGGGCTGGGATTTAGCTCAGTTGATAAAGTGCTGCTCTGCAGTCTCTGAGGTCCCAAGTTCAATTCCCAGCACTGCAAAAATAGGAGAAGGATGTGGCAATCCACTCCCAAGGCAATCCAGAAACAATCAGCCACTGAAAACCCTGTAAGGGTCGCTATGAGTCAGACATGACTCCAGGGCACCTAACAACAACAACAACCACCATCCATTTGCCACTGATGCCTACTACTTATTCAGAGGACACATAGCTCTTCATTCATGTTCCTTTATAAATTTCCCTTTACTCAATATTTAGGAACTGGACCATATTCCAGTTATAAAACCAAGGGCAAATATTACCCAGGACATTTGCAAAAACAATTAAAACTAAAAGTTACCTCATTTCCTAGAAAAACTTGAACAAGAACAGCATTTAAGAGAATTAAGGATGCAGGCGGGGTGGCACACACCTGTGGTCCTAGCACTTGGGAGGCTGAAGACGAAGGATCAACGTGAGTTGGAAGCCAGTCTGGTCTACATAGCGAGTCCCAGGACAGCCTGTGCTACACAGTGAGATCTTGTCTTAAAAAAGAGTTAAGGTAAATTCTCCATTCTGTAAACACAGGAATTTAAATCAAACTACACTTTTTTTTTCTGATACAATGGCTGCAGCATATTTTATAGAATACTTAACTATGAGATAATACTCTGGTATCCATACAAAGCCCTTCAGGTAGCAGTCATGTGTGGCCCACTGGAAGTTTTGAACTAGGAATTAAATGAAACTTGCTCTCCAGTTAGATACATTCTTCCACAAGAAAAAGTTTATAGTAAGTTACAGTCCCTAGCAAACAAGCACTGTTACTCATTAATATTCTTGAATTCAAAGGAATTTTAAAATACATCTAGTATGTTCAACAGTTCAAACTGCTTCTGTGCCCAGGTATTTTTAATGACCAGCAGCAGTTGCCAAAATTGAAAAGATATTAAACTGGAACACAAACATCCAGACCCAGGTAGAACATGAAAAGATTTCTGAGAAAATAACTGCTTTGTGTTTGATATCTATCTCCCTCTTCCTCTCCCTCTCCTTTACCCTCTCCTCTCTCTCTTCTCCCCCTCCCCCTCTTTCTCCCCAGCCAAAAGAAACAAAGCCATAATTCCACTATATTGATGGTAGTATATTTTATAACACAATAATCTGAAGGAAGTACTTGTCAGTTCAGTGGACCATGTTTATTTTCAGTTTGGGAAAGGGCTTGTAGAAGCATACTCAACCATGCAATGGGAAAGCTTACTCTGTGTCTACTACCATCTGCTGACACCCTTGCAGCAAATTCTTTTCATATAATAAACCATAGAAGCCAAGAAGTATAAGGAATTCAGCAAGATTTAGCCATATTCACTATAAACACATACTCAATGAGATAATTTTCAAGAGATTGTACAGCTATTTTGCAACAGAACAAAAAGTAGATCAAATAATTACTTTTGCTACTTTTTCTTTATCAGTTACCATGACAGCATCCAGATTGGCATATAACAATGAAGAAAGCACATGACACACTTGGGAAGTTGAGGCAGGAGGATTGTAAGTTCAAAGCCAGTCTGGGCTACATAGTGAAACGCTGTCAGGAAGAAAAGAAAGGATAAGACAAGACATGAATTGTATGTGTTCTTTCTTTGATGATAGGTGCTGTCATTTTAACACAAATGATTGACATTGAACGTGAAGCAATTTTCTGGAAAGGAACTTGTACACCTCTCAATGGCACATCTGGTGGCTGCAGATGGTGGAGATTAGCATAATTTTTTCCAGAAACGGTGTGCCAAAAGCATAACGCAAAATAAGACTTACGCCTGATGTCAATTGTTGTTCTTGCCAATGTTAATAAAAAATTTTCTACTCATAGTTCTAGTGCTTATTATCAGCTGAAATTTCAGCAAAAAAAAAAAATGGAAGCAAGGGTTCATAGTGAATTAATTTTTATGGCAACCCACTGCTACTCTTGCTCCCCCTCCTCTTGTACAAAGATGATCAAGTCTCCCACTAGGGGTGGGACAGGTGCACGACAAGGTATCAAGCTAGTACATGCCCTTTATAATGCATGAAAATTTCTACTTTATGTGTTGTTGTTGTTAGGTGCCACTGACCCAGGTCTGACTCATAGTGATCATCATAGAGTTCTCAGTGGCTGATTGGTGATTGATTCAGGAGTGGATCGCCACATCCTTCTCCCATTTTTGTGGTGCTAGGGCTTGAAACACAGAATGGGAAGCAGCACTCTATCATTTGAGCTAAATCCCAGCCCACTTTATACGTGTGTGCATTCAATATGTCCACACTACTGAAGCATCGGGAGCAATTTCTTTTCAAATAAGCAATAAACTAACTGATGTGAAGATCAAGAATACTATGGAAATACTGAATGCTTAATCTATAGAAGGAACCACACTAGGTTCTATAACAGATACAATGATAAATAAGGTATAGAATCTCTCTTCAAATAATTTAAAATAAAGGAGAAAACTTTGATTTATTAATATACAATGTAATATGTGATAATTTGACATGAGTCCTTTTGTGTAAAAGATCTGAGGTGATGTATAATTACCATGTGAGTGGAAAAGCATGGCAATGCAAGAACACCTATAGAAAACCATACCAACTTTTACATGAAATGGCCGGAAAAGCATCAAAAAATACCTCATGTTTGAGATCTGGAGCAAAGGCTGTGTTTTAAGTAAGCAAGTATTATTTTCTTCTTCAAAAGGAGAAAAAAATTCAGATTTAAATGGTATAATTCAAAGTTAACAGGACAAAAAGCCCTTCTACAAGTAATACTTGTGGAAATCTGTGACATCCATATTGACCAAAAGAGTTGACGTAAGTAAGTAACAGAGTCAAAATCCATACAGCAATCAATTATTACAATGTAGAAGGGTAAGGGGAAGAACAGAGACACCACACAAATCATAAATTATTACAACACTAAGTTAGTTACAGTTTACTTAGTTCCAAAGTCCCTGGTATTTATTTATATATAATCTTGTTTTTAAAATTATTTTTAAAGGAGTTGATTAAAAAAAAGTATACAACTTTGAATCAGTTAAAAAATAACTTACTGTGTAAAGATGAGCAAAACCAGCTCTTTACTACAAAAGCAGTGATAGTGATCTAAACTTCTGAATCTTCTCTTGTCCTCTGAGTTGTGATCCTAATAGGTACCAATAACCAAGTTCCACATTTAGTTCTTCTGAGATTGCTAAAACTAGCAGCACTGGTCCTCTAATCCTTGAGTATTTGGTAAAATTTTTAAATTCATTTTAACTCTAATACAATTTAAAAGTATAAATACAGTTAGCTTGTATGATTAAAAATATCATTTTTGGACTTCCGGTTTAAGATGGCAGATTAAAGGCAGCCTCTGTGTGATGTGGTAAAACAAAGGAGTTAGAATAGGAAGGAATGGAGTCTTTTCCATAGAAAGAAGGTCTGAAGAAGCATAGAAACCGCAAAGGAAACTGTTGATTAGTTCCAGATAGCAGAACAGAGCTGAACACCAAAAAGGACTGATTAGGACCCATTCCCAGCCACAGCTTCCAGTGGGGGAGGGAAAACAAAGCTCTCATCCAAAGAGGGAAGCCAGACAGCCCTGGCCATCAGACTTGCAGTACCACAGGACAAGCCCACAGTCCTTGAAGCCCTTGAACTCTTCCAGGGATTTGCTGAGACACAGGCTCTCCCTGACTGAGGGGTTCAACATTGGATAAGAGACTCTATTTCTCATGCTCCATATCTCAGAGTGCTTTAAACTGGTGCCTTCTTAAGGAACCTACTGTGTAAGACTCAGCTACCCAGGGGGCCTGAAAATAAATTATTATCACCCATGGAGAGCCTGAGGGTGACCTGCCAGAGCCCCAATATGGTATACACTTGCAGCAAGCAATTGCAGTTAGCAGAGAGGTAGGATAATGACATGCTGAGAGGTTCAGCCAGCAAGAGGCTTGGGAAGATTGCTCAGAAGGAAGCCCCACCCACTGGGGAGAGGAAACAATTCCTTCTCCTCAGGGGAACTACTGAGGTCAATTCTGAGCCTTGGTTAGATGAAAAGACTCCATCCTTAACTGACCACCACCTCCACCGAATAGACTGCAATTTTGGAAGCCACAGAAAGAAGCTACTCCTGTGCTTTTTCTTCTTTTTCTTTTATTTTCCTCTTTTTGTTTTTTTTTTAATCTGGGGTGTGTGTGTGTGTGTGTGTGTGTGTGTGTGTGTGTGTGTGTGTGTGTGTGTGTGTGTGTTTAAATCTTTTTTTTCCATGGTGTAGTATCCCCAGACTTTCTCTTATTTTTGATTAGAGACAGGATCACATTGAACTGCGCAGGCTGCCTCTGGCCTGGGGCTCAAGATCCTCCTGCCTCAGCTCCCATAGACACTGAAGTTTTAGGAGAGCAGTTTGGTGTCTGCCTCTTTTTTGTTGTTTGTGTCATTTTTAGTGTTATGTTTTCTTTTTGTTTTACATTTACCATCTTTTCATTATTAATTTTTATTTTCTCAATCCCCTTTTTCTAATGTAATAACATTTTTTCTTTGGGTTTTTTTTTTTTGGATCTTTTTCTGTATCCCTCTTTTTCGATTTATTATACTTTAATCTTTTAGGCTCACTACTTCTTATTGCTTAGCTTATGTTTATCTAATTCTATTTATATATCATCTTCTTTATCATGTAATCTTTTTTATCTTTAACTCTTTTCCCTCCCTCTTTCTAATACTCATTTCCTTTCTAGACTGTTTTTTCCTTTCTTTTACTTCACCCTTGAGGCATCCTCCTGTTTCCCCTTTTTCTGCCCACTCTTCATGCTTCAGGCAAATATAATTTATACCTTCAACCTAAATATTTTGCAACCTCATAGATTATGCAATATAATTATTGCTATCCATTGTTATATAAGCATTGGTGGGGTAGCAATTGGCATTAAGTGATTTTAAATGTATTTCTATATCTAGTTTGCTCAGGTATTGTAACTGTTACATTTCTCTATCTTCCTCTCCAGGACTGGCAGTGGAGAGTGTGATCTCAAGAAAAAAAGATCACTAAGAAGATCCCCAAGTAAAACAGGAAGTGATATCACCTACCGATGCACAAATCACAAATCAGAAACAGGAGAAACATGAAAAAACAGGGCAACATATCTCTTCCAAGACAGCATAGTTCCTTAACTGTTGAACTCAGACACTGAAACAATGGAAATGTCAGACAAAGAATTTAAAAGTTTACCTGTAGAAATGATCAATGACTTCTAAGAGGACAAAACAAGTAAATGAATGAAGTAAGAAAATCAAGATAGGACTTAGGTCAGAAAGTCAACAATATAGAAGACAAAGTCAGCAAAATGGATGAGAAATTCAGCAAGGAAATTGAGATTTTGAAAACAAACAAACAAACATTGGAAATGAAGAACTAAATAAACCAAATAAAAAACACAGTGGAAAGTACCACCAGTGGACTAGATGAAGGAGAAAATAAAATGAAATAAAATAAAATGAAAGATAAGATTGAGGAAATACTACAGTCAGATATAAAAAAATAAATAAATAAAAGAAAATGACCACAATATTCATGAACTTTGAGACGTGATAAGGAGACCAAACCTAAAAATCCATGAGGTAGAAGGAGTTAAGATAAAAACTGAAGGGATAGAAAAACCTACTAAAATTATACCAGAAAAATTCCCAAATTTGGGGAACGAAGTGGATATCAAACCACAAGAGGTATTTAGTATACCAAACAGACATGACTCAAAAAGAACATTCCCAGGACATATAATAATTAAAATGCCAAGATTACAGAAAATAAAGGTACAATATTAAAAGCTGCAAAAGAAACATACCAACTCACTTACACAGGAAAACTCATCAGAATTACGTCAGACTTCTCATCACAAACCCTAAACTCTAGGAAAGGATGGAAAGATATACTTCAACCCCTGAAAATAAATAATTGCCAACTGAGATTTATTATATCCAACAAAGTTTTTGTTTAAAATGTGTGGAGAAATGAAGACATTCCATGACTAGCACACACTAAAGCAATACATGACCACCAAGAAAGCATTGCAGAAGATACTTAAAGGGACCCTACACACACAGGAGGAAGAAAGAAAGTCTTCACTATGAGAGAACAAGAAAGAATGAACTCCATGGGGAAGAACAGACATATAGTGAATGAGGAAAGAATTAATCATGTCTAACTCAAAAACACAGCAAACTCAGAATATAAATAAGTGAGAAAGAATAAATAGTTTATGAACCAAACAGGGAAACACCAAACCCAACAATCAGCAAACCATTCTCAGTAATAACCCTAAATACAAATGGCCCTAATTCTCCAATGAAAAGACATAGATTAACTGACTGGATTAAAAGAAAACAAGACCCAAAAATTTCTTGTCTGAAAGAAACACACCTCACTGGCAAGGACACCCACAGAATGAAATGAGAGAATGGATATTGATATACCAAGTAATTGGATGCCAGCAAAAGGAGTTGCCATCCTTATATCAGACAAAGTAGATTTCAAGTTAAAACTAGTCTGAACAAAGGTCACTATATATTAATAAAGGGAAAAATTGATGAAGAAGGTATAATAATTATAAATATATATGCACCAAAGATTAGTGCACCCAACTTCATTAAAAAAAAAAAAACTGGACTTACAGGGACATATAGGTCCAGATACAAGAATAGTGGGTGGCATCAATAATATCAATCAATAATCAATAGATAGAACATTCAGACAAAAAAATCGACAAAGAAACTTCAGAGTTAAACACCACAATAGATCAAATGGACTTAATAGACATATACAGAGTATTCCACTCAAAAGCTACAGGATACACATGCTTCTCAGCAGTCCATGCAACATACTCTAAAATAGGTCACATTATGGACCATAAATCAAGTCTTAATAAATACAGAAAACCGTGTCTCTTATCAGACCATAATGGAATAAAACCAGAAATGAACAGCAAGAGAAATTATAGGTACTATACAAGTACACGGAAAATGAACAATATACTCTTAAATGACTAATGGGTACTTGAAGAAATCAGAGAGAAAATTTTTTAAATTCCTAGAATCAAATGAAAATGAAAACACAACCTACCAGAACCCCTGGGGTATAGCAAAGGCAGTGTTAAGAAGGGAATTTATAGCAATGAGTGCCTACATTAAAAACTTAGAGCAAGCTCAAACAAATAACTTAATGATTCACCTCAAGCTCTTAGAATAAGAAGAACAAACAAAACCCAAAAACAGTAGATGGAAAAAATAACAAAGATCAGAACAGAAATTAATGAAATGGAGACTAAAAGAACAAAAAGAATTAATGACACAAAGAGCTGGTTCTTGAAAAGACAAACAAGATTGACAAACCCTTAGCAAAACTAACCAAAAGAGAGGAAAGACTCAAGTCAGGAAAATTAGAGAAGAAAAAGAGAACATAACAAATTTCAATGAAATCCAAGGATTATTAGGAAATACTTTGAAAAATTATATTTTAAAAAAACTGGAAAATTTACATTAGATGGATAAATTTCTAGACACATATGACATGCCAAAATTAAGTAAAGAGGATATAAACAACTTAAACAGGCCTATAATAAGCCACAAGGTCAAAGTAGGGATAAAGAGACTCCCAAAAAAGAAAAGCCAGGAACAAGACAGAATCATTGCTGAATTCTACAAAATATTTTAAGGAGAATTAAAATCAATGCTCTTCAAATTATTCCAGGAAAAAAAAAATGGAAGGAACACTACTATACTCCTTGTATGAAGGCAGTATTACCATGGTAGCAAAACTAGAGAATGGTACATCAAAAAATAGGAAAGTTACAGACCAATATCCCTAATGAACTTAAATGCAAAAATCCCTAATAAGATACTTGCAAATCAACTTGAACAGCATGTTGAAAAGATTACACATTATGATCAAGTTGGGTTCATCCCAGGCATGCAAGGCTGGTTCACTATACACAAGACAACAAACATAATACAACATATAAATAAACTCAGAAACAAAAACCACATGATCCTACCAATAGATGTAGAAAAGGCCTTTGACAAAATCCAACAACCTTTTCTGATAAAAGCCTCGAAGAAACTAGGAATTGAAGGAACATACCTCAACATAATAAAGGCAATATATGAAAAATACACTGGCCATATCATACTAAGTGGGGAAAAGCTGAATGCATTTCCTGTAAAATCAGGAACAAGACAAATGTGTCCACATGTCCATTTTCTCCACTGCTTTTCAATGTAGTAATTAAACTATCAGCCACAGCAATACAACAAGAGAAAGAAATAAAAGGGATCCAAATAGGGAAGGAAAAAGTTAAATTATCCCTGTTTGCAAATGACATAATCCTATACTTAAAAGACCCAAAAGACTACACAAGAAAACTCTTAGAATTGATAAACACTTTTGGGGGGTAAAGCATCAGGATACAAAATTAACATAGAAAAATCAATAGCTTTTCTTTATACCAATAACAACCAGGCAAAGAAAGAAACCAGGACAAAAATCCCATTCACAATAACGTCAAAACACATAAAGTACCTGGGAATAAACCTAACCAAGGAGATGAATGACCTCTACAATGAAAATTTTAAAACACTAAAGGAAGAGATTGAAAAAGGTGGAAAGATTTCCCATGCCCATTGATTGGAAGAATATTGTGAAAATGGCTATATTTCTGAAAGCAATATAAATATTTAATACCATCCCCATCAAAATCCCAATGACATTCTTCACAGAAATAGAAAAAATAATCCAAAAATTCATTTGCAAACTCAAAAGACCCCGAATTGCTAAAGCGATCTTGAGTGGAAAAAAACAGTGCACTAGGCATCACAATTCCTGATTTCAAATTATAGTACAAAGCTATAGTAACAAAAAATGCATAGTACTGGCACAAAAACAGATATTAGACCAATGGAATAGGATAGAGGATCCATAAATAAACCTATACAGCTACAGCCACATGATATTTGACAAAAGTGCCAAAAATATAAGTTGGAAAAAAGATGCCCTTTTCAACATATGGTGCTGGGAGAATTAGATATACTCATGCAGAAGACTGAAATTAAACCCCTCTCTCTCTCACCTTGTACAATAATCAGTTTAAAATGGATCAAAGACCTTAAGTTAAAACCTGAAACTTTGAAACTGCTAGAGGAAAACATAGGAGAAACACTTCAAGACATAGAAATAGGCACGGACTTTCTGGATAAGACCCCAAAAGTACCAGGAACAATAGCAAGAATTGACAAATGACATTGCACTAAAAAGTTTTTGCACAGCAATGGACATAATTATTAGAGTGAAGATCCAACCTACAGAATGGGAGAAAATCTTTGCCAGCTATATATCAGACAGGGGATTAATATCTAGAATATATAAAGAGCTCAAAAAGTTAAACACGAAAAAAAACAGTATCCAATCAAACAATGGACAAAAGAACTGAACAGGGGCTCCTCAAAAGAATAAATACAAATGGCCAAAAATCACATGAAAAAATGTTCAACATCTTTAGCCATCAGGAACATGCAAATCAAAACTACACTGAGATACAATCCCACTCCACTCAGAATGGCTAGCATCAACAAAACAAAAATCAACAAATGCTGGCAAGGATGTGGAGAGAAAGGAACCCTTATACACTGCTGGTGAGAATGCAAGTTGGGGCAGCCACTGTGGAAATCAGTGTGGAGGTACCTAAAACTAAAAGGAGAATTACCATGTGACCCGGCTATCCAGGTATAAACCTAAAGGAATATAAGTAAATATGCCATAGAGATACTTGTTCTTCTATGTTTATTATGGTGTTATTCACAATAGCCAAGATAGGGAATAAACCTAGGTGCCCATCAACAGATGAGTGGATAAGGAAATTGTGGTATACATACACCATGGAGTTTTATTCAGTCATAAAGAAGGACAAAATCATGGCATGAACTAGAAAATGGATGGAAAGAGTGATCATCATTTTAAGGAAATTAAGCCAGAACTAGAAAGATAACCTGCATATTTTGTGTCACATGTGCATGTCAGACTCCAATATATGTTCATCATTAAAATATATAAATCACGAGAGCAGACAGGATTTAAATAGGGAAAGATAATGGACTAAGGAAAAGGGTAAAGGAGAGAGAAGAAAGGGTAAAGAGATTTAAAAAAAAATCATGTATGTTGCCCTTATGGCAAAATTAGGATGTACCTATCTAGATAGATATGCTCACAAAAAAGACATGCAGATAAAAAGGAGACCATTGGTGGGGAGGGAGGGGATGTGAGTGGAGAGTCATGAGAGGGTGAGGGGGAAGTTAATGTGAGCAATGTACAATGAAAAGCATGTATGGAAATGTCATAATGAGACCTATTAAGTTGTACATTAAAAATCACTAATAAAAAAATTTAATACATATAATTTTAAAACAATTACATTTCTGATCTAAATTAGAAAGAAAACTATACCAAAGTAAAATGTTAAGGTTAAGATTTATAGTTTCAATAGTCTCTATCACTGCTTTTTCAGTCAGTACATTAACAACTATTAACATCAGGAAGAGAAGGATTTGCTTACATGAAAATAAAATCATGAAACAACAGTTAACATCATTTCTTAACAATCAAGAATTAGAATGTTCTTCCAGAACTCCTATTGTTCACATTTTAAACTTTTCTTTCTGGAATTCTGGCCAATGTCATCAACATGCAAAAGAAATAAAGGAGTTATATATTAAAATGATTGCATTTAAATACAGAGTAACAACTGAAAGGCTGAGGCATAGGTGGCTATTTTCTTCTTTGAAAAAAAAAAGATGAAAGAACATAATTATTTATATCTTCCTATTAAATATAGACAGTGTTTCTCTGTTATTCATAGGATTTTCAAGGGTTAATTTTTTGGGGAGCAAATTAGCCATTCCCTTCTCCCTAGTCTGAGTTAGTCTGGAAGCTCAGCTGAAACCTGTCCACTATGGGTGACCCTACTGGTATCTGTAATACTTAGTGGCAAACCCCCACAGTTCAGCAAACTGACAGCTGTCTACTCAACTGACTAGAAGAGATCCATATTTGTGCCTATTCCCAAGTAAGGGCATCCAATTGAAGGTAGAAACTATCAACAATATCATTCAAAAGCAACTGCAGCAGTATATAGACAGGGAACTGATGGAAAACCAAACCAGATTCAGAAGAGGGTATGGAACCAGGGACATCACTGCTGATGTCAGATGGATCTTAGCCAAAAGTAGAGAATACTAGAAAGATGTCTGTGTTTTATTGACTACGCAAAGGCATTTGATTGTGTGGATCACAATAAATTATGGATAACATTGTGAAGAATGGGAATACCAGAGCACTTCATGGTACTCATGAGGAATCTGTACATGGACCAGAAGGCATTCGTTCAAACAGAACAAGGAAACATTGTCTTGTTTTAAGTCAAAAAAGGTGTGCATCAAGGCTGTATCTTTTTACTATACCTCTTCAATCTCTACGCTGAGCAAATAATCTGAGAAGCCAGACTTTGTGAAGAAGAATGTGGCATCATGATTGGAGGAAGACTCAATAACAATCTGCATTATGCTGATGACACAACTCTGCTTGCTGCAAGTCAAAAGTATTTCAAATACTAATAAAGATCAAAGAACACAGCCTACAGTATACATTGTGACTCAATATGAACAAAACGAAAATTCTTACAACTGGGTCAGTACAAAACTTCATGATAAATGGAGAATATATTGAAGTTGTCCAAGATTTTGCTTTACTTGTTTCTACAATCAACCCCCATGGAAGCAGTAGTCAAGAAATTAAAACATGCATTGCACTGGGGAGAGCTTTTGCAAAAGACCTCCTTAAGGTGCTGAAAAGTAAATCTGTCACATTGAAGCCCAAGGTGTGCCTGACTCATGCCATGGAATTTTCAGTTGCATTATATGGTTGTGAAAGCTGGACACTGAATAAGGGAGACAGGAGAAGAACTGATGCTTTTGAATTAATGGTGCTGGGATGAATATTGAATATACCATGGACTACAAAAACAACTAACAGATCTGTCCTAGATGACGTGCAACCAGAGTGCTCCTTGAAAGCTAGGATGGCTAGACTGTGTTTTATATATTTTGGACATGTTTTCAGGAGTGACCAACCCCTGGAGAAGGACATCATGTTTGGGAGAGTGGCTGGACAATGAAAAAAAGAAAGAGACTCAAACAGACAGACTGACACAATGGTCACAATACTGGGCTTAAACATAGAAGTATGCCTGGCCTAGAAATGGGGAGTGTTTTGTTCTGCTATACATAGGGTCACTATGTGTTGGACCCGACTTAATGGCACCTAACAACAACAATAACATTAATTATTAGCTATGATCATAAAGGAAGAGAGCTTAGCTCAGTTGGTAGAGCACTGCTCTGTACTTTCTTAAGACCCAGATTCAATCCCTAGCACTGCAAAAATGTGAGAAGGATGTGGCAGTCCACTCCTGAAATAATCCCAAAATCAGCCATTGAAAACTCTATGGTGTCACTATGAGTCAGACAGGACTCCATGGCACCTAACAACAACAATATGATTATAAAAATTACTTCACCACAGTTTCCTCATCTGCAAGTATAGGCAAAAGTACCTAATATATATTGTGTTATTTTCTTCAAGAAAAAGAATGATTTTAGGAAAATCAGAAAAGAAACCAACATGTCTAAATGATATTAGGTATGAATAAAATCTGAGCAAATCAAAGAAAGATTTTCAATATGGGGAAAAGGGTATAATTTAAATTCTAAAGGCTGCTAAATGATAATTCTATCCTTTACAAATGCTTTTTTGAGAATTTAGAAAATAAGCACTTAGAGATGTTAATAAAATGAGTTCTTGTCTACCATTGTCTGAAAATCACTCAAAGACCCTTTCATGCATCCAACAGAAATTTATAAAACATCTATTCTATGCCAGACACTCAGCTAGGTTCTGAGGTACAGAAGGAAACCTAAATGAACACTGTCCTCATAGAGCATATACTCTAAAATAGGAGACAGATATCAATTAAAGAATCACATGAACATATGCCAAAGTACCTTGTGGTGAAACAATAATGTTTATAAGTGCCACATACAAACACACACAAACAAAAGATATGTAGAAAAAGCCAAAATTCTATGATGCTGTAGCATGAGATAACTAAGATCATTTCACTATTAAAAAAAAAAAAAACTACTCATTTTGGAGCTGGAATAACATGTCATAGTCAACCTCCCTCACAAATAATCAGAAGCACAAAAGTATACCTTAGCCTGCAAACTCAGAATAGTGGCAATAATAGCTGGCAATACTCCAGGTACTTGGGAAATTGTAATATAAAGGAGTCAATCACCAATATGCTCAGAGATATACTATAATCCTATCCATTCTCACTGAATCTCTTAAAGAAAACTTCTGGAAAAATTTTAGCTCTGCAAAATACAGGAAACCACTTAAGCTAAAAATCTTTCCTTGAAAATTAATGAAGTTCTCAAATAATCTGTGGAATTTTATTACTTATATAAATTTATCAAATCCCTTGATAATTATATTACTGCTACTACCAAGGTAGTCTCTTGATGCTTTTGTCAATATTTTATCAAATGTAAGTCTCTTTAGACATCATACTGACCTGAGATAAAGCAAAGAGCTGCTAGCTTCTGCCATATTCAGTTATTTCAAATGTTTTCTTTTCCTCTCACTGTTAAGAACCTTTATTAATTCTCCCAACCTGGTATAATTAAAGTGATAAATCTCTGGATGGCATCTTTTGAAAGCCAGAGACTCATCAAATAAAGAAGGTCTAGATTTAACTCCTACTTATCACTTACTCACTTAATAACTGTTAATTCTTGACTATGTAAACTAAGACCCCTAATCCTCAATTCTTCATCTACAAAGCAAATATTCTGGGAGAAATAATAAATGTGGCATAGCACATGATATTGTAGGGGGAGGAATTCCTAATTCAATGCAGATAATAAAGGTAAGTTACACTATAACCTTAGAAAATTCATATATAATTTAAGGACTATATAAGACTAAAATATGACCCTTGACTTGTCTCTCTCTCTCTTTTTTCAATATCTCAAAGAAAGGCAATCTTCTAATACAAACTCCTCTAGAAGACATTGCCAACATAGCATATGAATGGATAAAAATGCAAACATTGAAACAGATTATACAAAGAAGTCTGACTGTCATTTGAGAGCACATATTCTGATGGATAAATACAGACACAATTTTAATTAAATGTTCTAAGTTGTGAAAACTAGTGTTCCATATGACTTTGAGAATTTTATCACTAATTTCATGGTTTCAGTTGTACTTGCATTTTACACAAAGTATACTTGGTATTAAATATCAAGAAAGAATCCCTACCAAAACTATTAGGCAACTATTTTTAAAATGTCTGCTATAAGCTATGGATGACGGTGCACACCTATAATCCCAGTGACTCAGGAAGCAGAGGCAGGAGGATCATAGGTTCAAGGCCAGAGGCAGCCTGCATAACTTAGTAAGACCCTGTCTCAAGATAAACAAAAATAAAAATGGGGGCTGGGGGTGCAGCTTAGTAGTAGAGCACTTATAAATTATATGTAAGGCCCTGGGTTCAACCCCCTAATACCACAAAAAATTAAAAATAAATTAATTATTTAATTTAAAAGTCTGCTATATACCAGGTACAGCCTGCAGCTGTAGCCCTAAGGCACCCGATCCCGTCAGATCTTGGAAGCTAAGCAGGGTCGGCCCTGGTTACTACCTGGATGGGAGACCGCCTGGGAACACCAGAAGCTGCAGGCTTGGGAGAAGGACCTGGCAACCCCCTCCCAAAAATCAATCTGCCGTTGAAAACCCTATGAACAGCAGACAAGCACTGACAATAGTGTTTCCCCTGTTGTACAGAGGGTCGCTATGAGTCGGATACCGACTCGACGGCACCTAACAACAACAACAATATACCAGGTACTGTTCTGGACACTGGGGGGTTATTAAGGAAGAAATGTACCAGTATATAACATCTCCCACCACAGGGCACACACAGCAAACAGACTGCTAGCAGGATTCCCAAAGGTTAGCTATGTAATAAATGGCAAACATAAGCTGAAAAGGCAGAAACACTCTGGTAAAGGAGTATAATTATCATTCATGTGGCAGAGGTACAAACTGCTCAGAAACCAAGGGATGGAAATAACAGCCTAGTTAGAATAATAATCAGAAAAAAGTAGCTTGTTTTTCATATGAGCAGAGCTACCTAGGGCGGTGCCTGCAGCCCTACCACTGTGGTGTCTGATCCCATCCGATGGCAGAAGCTAAGCAGGGTCGGGCCTGGTTAGTGCTTGGATGAGAGACCGCCTGGGAACACCAGGTGCTATAGGCCTGGGAGAAGGACCTGGCAACCTACTCCCAAAAAACAAACAGCCACTAAAATCCCTATGAATAGCAAAGTAGCACTGACAATAGTGTTTCTCATCTGTTGCAAATAGAGTCACTATGAGTCAGACACCCACTCCAGGGCACCTAACAACAACCTTGGATAGTGACAGCCTTTGTCAAACTCAGCAGGGGTGAAAAAAAGCCACTGTAAATCAGGCAAATGTCTGGTTAGATACCAGTTTTCCTTCTCTCCTTGTCTCTTCCATGCACACATGCATGCATTTATAGTATTACAGATCATCATAACTTGTGAGGATATTTCTTTCTCCATCTTCTTGTTACCAACAATCCTCCTCCAAGGTCTATTTCAAGGCTTACTTTTCCATGAAGTCTTTTCCAGTTGCTCTAACTGAATAGAATCTCACTCTGCTGTGACTCTCCAAGGCAAAACTATCACCACGCACCTTTTTACTGGATGGTAAACTTTTAGAACTTTTTTTATCTCCTTTTAGAGTGGTTTTTTTTTTGTCATATTTATGGTAAATTCTTAAACAATATATGAACTTTACCTCTCTTTTATACTTCACAGAAAATATATACTATTAAAAAAAAAGGTACTTGAGGGTTATGTGTGGAATTCATTTCAAAAACAATGTATCTGCTGCTAGCTGTTTACAAATATACATGTATAATTAAACATGGAAAAATAATCTAAGCTAAATTTGTATTTTATATTTCTACCCCTTGAAATTTCTAAGTCTTTCACCAATGCTGGCCAAAGTGGTGCACATCTGTAATCCCAGCACACAGGTGGCTGAGGCAGAAGGATAGTGAGTTCAAATCCAGCGTGGGCTACATAGTGAGACCCTGTCTCAAAAAATAAATAAATGAATAAATAAATAACTTTCACCAAAAGCTTAAAGGCCCACGGATGCTGATGAATAACTCAATCCATTGCCTTGGTATCAGCTGTACTGATTTCACTTTGACATAAATTAAGATTTACTTACTTCCATCAAACTGCATGTCCTTTCAATATATGGAGGATATTCCACCACACACTTCTTGTAGATCACACATTTTTCAGATTTTTTCTACACATCTCTTTAGTACTTTAATTCTTTTCATTTCAACACCCATGTCTATACAGATAGCCATTCCTTCTTTCATTAAAAACACATCCATGTGTTGAGTATAATACCTTCACAAGTACTCAATAGGCATTAGATAAGTGATTGTTAATTGGCTTTTCTTTTTACTTTTAAGGATTGACATTTTCTAATCAATCACCTTATTAGCCAAACAATTGAGTAGGTTACTCTTTGCCCCAAGAACAATCTTCTGTGTCTTTTTCCACTAAATGTGGAATTATTTCAGGGTCACCAATACCAAAAGAGGAGGAACAAAAGAGTATGAGGCATCATCTCTTTCAGGAGTTTGTTTTATAGTTTCCATATACTGACAGACATCACAACAAACATCTTACCAAGTTACTGCTCTTTTAGTGCCAAGAATGACGTAGTACTATAGGATCTAATACATGTCCAACTTTCTATAATACAGTAACTCATAGAAAAGGTAGAGGCTTGAGCCAGGCGTGGTGGTGCACACCTGTAATCCCAGAGGCTGTGGGGGCAGAGGCAGGAGAATCGCAAGTTCGAGACCAGAGGCAGTCTACATAACCTAATGAGACGCTGTCTCAAAGAGTAAAAAAATGGGCTAGGGGTGCAGTTCAGTGGTCCAGCACTTACAGAGAATGCAAGTGGGAGGCCCTGGGTTCAACCCCCAATACCGCCAAAAAAAAAAAAAAAAAAGAAAAGAAAATGTAGAGGCTCAAGGCTGAATCATCTTTTCAGGTACACACTATGCTATAGTTTGAATATGGGCTGGGGTTTAGCTCAGTTGGCAGAGAGCTGCTCTGCACTCTCTGAGGACCCAGGTTCAATCCCCAGCACTGCAAAAATGGGAGAAAGACATGGCATCCTACTTTTGATACAATCCCAAAACAATTTGCCATTGAAAACCCTATGAGGGTTGCTATGAGTCAGATCCAACTCAATGGCACCTAACCATGACAACAACATAGTTTGAATAGATTTGTCTCCACCAAAACTCATGTTGGGCCTGGTCCCCAATGTGACAGTATTAAGAGGTGGTGAGACCAAGAGGCATCTGGATAGTGATGAATCAGCTCCATGAGTGAAGTAATGTCTTTCCCGGGACAATGGGTTACTGTTGCAGGAGTTGGGACTCCTTTTTTGCCTTTTACATGCACTCACTTGCCAATCTGCTTTCCAGCGTGAATTAAAGCAGCAAAAGGCACTCACCAGATACAACCCCTCATCCTGTACTTCCCAGCCTCCAGAGCTGAGTCAAAATAAAGTGTTTCTATAAACCAATTACTCAGTCTCCCATATTCTGTTATAACGACAGAAAGTGAACAAATATTCATTGGCTTCAGTGTGCCAAAATGTACTAATTTTAGAGCAGAGTCATCAGACTAACATGGTAAACAGTGCCCCACTGGCACTCTAAACTGATTATTATTAGAATGATAAGAATAAACATGAATAGCTATTCATTGAAAAGGGAGGTCATAAAATTCTAGGTGGTTTCATTCATTCCTTAATAAATAATCTGCCAACATTTCCATCAAATGTAACTATTTCTAGAATGTTGCAGCCACAAAACTTATTTTGGGATAGAAGCACCATTAATAATATTCATCAAAGGCTCTTTCTTCATAAAACTAAAAATACATCTACTCAGCTCCATAAAATTGAAATAATTAGAATACTATATGCATTTCAATAACATATCTGTATACTTTCTTCTGAAATGGCTATAGGTAGACCCTTTCAGGATGTAATTCAAACTTTCTTAAATGAATCAGTGAGACCAAACTCAATTGTAACATTCTGAGAGACTAACAGATTTTAATTTTCTATTAGAAGTGGCAGAAAAGTGAAATTATATGACTACAGAAAAAAATCAGATTTTGAAATGTTTAATGCTTATCACAATAGTTTTGCTGGCAAAAAACAAAACAAAACAAAACACCATTCTTTATTGAAAAGTTGTAATTTGCAAGGTATCATGGTGCACGCCTGTAATCCCAGTGATTTGATAGGCGAAGGTAGGAAGATTGCAAGCTCAAGGCCAAATGCAACCTGCACAACTTAGCGAGACTCTGTCTCAAAATAAAAAATGTCAAAGCTTTCTTTTATTACCATTTGTTAAATATAACTTTGTTCTTAATTAAAATTAAACAAAAAGACATCAATAATAAGTTATAATAAGCATACATAATGAAAAAATTGAACACTTTCAACTTCAAAGTTAAAAAAGTAAAAAACTTATTGAAATTATTTTCTTTAGTGTGTAGTTCTTAGGGCCTGACACAGTATTGCTGGGCTCACAAGTATCACTTCAGCATAGGACCCAACACACAGACATGTGAGTTCTACTTGTGGTTCGAATTCTGAGTTCTAGTTCTGCTCCCTGCACTGACTCTACACTAACACCTGAAATTTCCTTGATAATTCCTGAAAACTACATCTGAAGCTACCTTCACTTTCTTAACCCATTGGCTGGGCAGCTGATGAGTGCTCTGCAGGTACCAATCACTATTTCTGAGGCAGACATTTTGTATCTTTGACTTCCTGGAGTTTAGAATCTAGCAGAGAAGAGAAACATCATGTAAATAGGTACGTGAATATTTATGTATAGTCATGTTGTTGTTGTTGTTAGGTGCCGTCGAGTCGGTATCCGACTCATAGCGACCCTCATAGGGTTTTCCATGGCTGAGTGCTTCGGGATTGCCTTGGGAGTGGATTGCCAGGTCCTTCTCCCATTTTTGAGGTGCTGGGAATTGAACTCGGGACCTCAGAGACTGCAGCGCAGCGCTCTACCCACTGAGCCAAATCCCAGCCCCATGTATAGTCATATTGCCTGCTATAATGAAAAAATTCTGAGAAAATCTTGGGAGTGTATCACTATGGAAGGTCTCTCTGAGGAAGCCATGTTGAAGTTCAGACATTCAGGATAAGCAAAGATGAGATAACTGAAGCAGAAGGAAGGTGGAAGAAAACTGCCCCAGTCAGAACTGGGAAGCACAAATCCCAGAGGTCGGAATGGGCTCAGGGAGTATGAAGAACTGAAAGGCAAGTGTCACTGTCAGGGTCAGAGAGGGTCCTGGATGTGTCAACCAGACCATGCAGTCTTCCTTGCACACTATTGTCTATGTTATCGATTGCGGACCTCATGCAAGAGAAAGTACGCCATCCTCAATGGGGAGCTAGAAGCCAAAGGAATTTGAGGAGTCTAGTCTACAGCCTTCCAGGATACAGAGTAGGGCAAAGAATATTCTCCATGGAGAATATTCTACAGGGGATCTTGCGGAAGGGTTTTACAAAGGGATGTGATTTGATGAGATGCGCACTTCTACAGAATTCTGTCTTCTAAGTAACAAATGGATGAGGATACTTGTGATACAAGCGGAACTGATGATGTGTAGGACCATGAGGTTCACAATACAGACAGGCAGAAATAAGCAGTTTTGAGCACAATTTGAAAACACAATAAACAAGATCTGATAATTATATGGTGGTGAAAGGAAAGCGAGGGGGCAGTGTTGAGAAAGTCTTCTCAATTTCTGAAATAAGCAAGAACAATACTGAATCACACCTGGAACATGAGCCATATGTAAGTCAAAGAAAGTACAAAAGCAAGAACTTTCATTTCTTCACAAGGTCTTTAGTAAAAGTAATCTAAAATTAGGATGTCTGTTTTAATTTCTATGGGAGAAGGACCTGGCAATCCACTCCCAAGGCAATCCCAAAACAGTCAGCCATTGAAAACCCTATGAGGGTCGCTATGAGTCGGATACCAACTCGACGGCACCTAACAACAACAACAACAACAACAATTTTAATTTCTAGATGATGATGTTAGGTGCCATCAAGTCAGGCTCAACTCATAGTGACTCTCGTAAGGTTTTCAATGGCAGATTGTTTCAGGATTGCTTTGGGAGTGGATTGCCATGTCTTTCTCCCATGCTGGCAGAGCTGGGGATTGAATTGGAGTCCTCAGAGAGTACAGAACAGCCCAAAAGGAAAAAATGGGTAACTTTTAGAAGCAGATATCATGAAGCTCAACACCATGATTGTAAGAATAAACACACTATCATTTATATTGTGCTTCCTGGATCTCTTTTATCACCTTGACTGCTCTCTTTCATCCAAGCCACCACCAACTCTCACTGGAGTTCCTGCAAAAACCCCTAGCTAGTCTGCCTGTTCTCTCTTGCCCCCACAACCTGGTCTCTACACCATAGCAAAGAGAAATCCTTCACAAATTTAAACCAGGCCACATCACTCCTTCTCTCCTCTGGGGAAAAGCTAGAGTCCTGAAGCAGCCCACAAGGCTAATCCACTGCAGGATTTGTAGGACAAACACAAGTAGTATTTGCATAGGTGACAGAAGAGGAAGCAAGCGTCAATGGTTTTCTCTCCCTGATAATCAGTAAGTCATCAGGAAAACAGAGAAGACTGATTGCTACCTGAATCAGCAAAAATCTCAGATATGGTTATGTAGCTGGGCTAACAAAACTCAAAACAAGTAAAAGAACATTATATCATGGTGGCCAGGCCTTAGCTATACAAATGGTTTTAAAAGGCTGAGGGAACCTCAAGATATTCTACTTTATCTTGAGAATTAAACAGACACACAAAAAAGCAGGGAGCGGACAGGAACCTTTACAGCTGACACACAAACAAGCCTTCTTGCAAGAGCCTTGGAAAACAAAATTGTTATATTTACCAGAAGAATAAGGTGAGGTAGAAGAAAATATGGACACAAAATATGGGAAGAATAATGACTACAAGATTAATCAATATTTCTCCTTTTAAAAGTTAAAATTGTTTTGCTGTATTCCTCAAATAATAAAAATCTATAATTGTTCATATTTTATTAAATAGGATATAAAATAAAACTTATAATCCAATCAGCCAGAGAAAAACCACTTAATTTCTGATGATCAAAGTACCCATCTAGACTTCTATATACATACACAAATTTTTAACTGACTCATTATATATGTTTTATAAACCTTTCTCATTTAAGCAGAAATCTTTCACGTAAATACACATATATTTCTGCATCTGCATTTTACTGTCTACATAATGTCAACTGCTATTTGACATAATGGAGTTTTACCTACTGCCTTACTGATATCTGAGTTATTTGTAACTTGTTTCTTTCATAAGGAACTATGCAATGGATGATCCTCCATGTATGATTTTGTACATATGAGTTTTTCATTTTTACAAAATTCGAGATACAGAATTGCTAGATCAAAAGGCAAGCATATTTTTATGTCTTTTAACACATATTCCCATACCGACATAATGGAGTTTTACCTACTGCCTTACTGATATCTGAGTTATTTGTAACTTGTTTCTTTCATAAGGAACTATGCAATGGATGATCCTCCATGTATGATTTTGTACATATGAGTTTTTCATTTTTACAAAATTCAAGATACAGAATTGCTAGATCAAAAGGCAAGCATATTTTTATGTCTTTTAACACATATTCCCATACCATTCTCCATAAAAGGTAATTCTAAGTTTATATTCACATCAAAGAAATACAATAGTCATGTTTCTATATCAAGTATTATTCTTTTCATTTTTGCCAATATGGTAAAGTCTAGTCTCTCAAAGACGTTTTATGTGCACTTTTAAAAATAAAATCTCATATGCAAGATCTTTGTGTAAAAAAAAATATTAATGGATCTGTTCCCCAGATCCACAAAATTAAAAGCACTGGGAGTGACTCAGAAATTTACATTTTTAACACACACTGTAGATGATTCTTATAGACACAGAAATCTGAAAACAGCCAGCCCATATATTAAATCTTTATAGTGCTAAACAGCTTACAAGTTTTGGTTTACATTGTCTCAACAGATCTGTCCAATAAGCAAGAGGAGCAGGATCAAGAGACACTTCCAGAAACTTAAAAGGAAAAGGCTTAGGGAGGATAACTTGCCCAAGATCACATAGCTAACAAGAGAAAGAACTCTTTTCACAATGCAATAGAAAACAGATAAAACACACCCTAACTCCAGAAATCTTAAAATGTGAACTGAGCATCCCAAGTTGAAGAATATTTAGTGGTAAACCACATGATACAGAATTAACCTTAAAATTAAAATTCAACATGTGGGAAGCCGCTATAACTTTTTTATGTTTCAAACTGACATTTTTAGGAAAGAATTTAAAAGGAACACTCTTAGGAAACAAAGAGGGTATAGTTATAAGAAGGCATGGTCCAAAGCATCCATGCACTACATTGACAGAAACTCACATACATATAAAATGTTCCATTTTGAAGAAGGGAGCATTCTCCAATCAGATCACAAATGTCGCATTTAGATACTCTATATATGACAGTACAATGATTGCTGGATTGGAACTCTGATCCAGTACAAAAGGAAGTATTTTGGAGCAAATAGACCTTTGTCATTTACTCCCTAGGCAGCCTTGCTATTAAATTCTTTGTGTCAGTGTCCTAACCTGTAAAACAAGAACAATTTCAAACTCATGGAATTTTTATGAGAGGAAGAAAGGAAGGAAGGGAGGGAGGGAGGGAGGGAGGGAAGGAAGGGATGGGAAGGGAAGGGAAGGGAAGGGAAGGGAGGTGAGAAGAGGGGGGGAGGGGAGGGGAGGGAGGGAGGGAGGGAGGAGGGCACGGTGGCGCATGCCTGTACTCCCAGAGGCTGGGGAGGCAGAGGCAGGAGGATCACAAGTTCGAGACCAGAGGCAGTCTGCATAACTTAGCGAGACCCTGTCTCAAAGAGTAAAAAAATGGGCTGGGGTGCAGCTCAGTGGCCCAGCACTTGCAAAGCATGCGAGTGGGAGGCCCTGGGTTCAACCCCCAATACCACAAAAACAAAAAAAGAAAGAGAGGGGGAGAGAGGGAGAAAGAAAGAAAGAAAGAGAGAGAGAGAGAGAGAGAGAGAGAGAGAGAGAGGGAGAGAAAAAAGAGATAGAGAGAAAGAGGGGGGGAGGAGGCAGGGAGGGAGGGAGGGAAGGAGAGGGAAGGAAAGGAGAGGAGAGGAGAGGAGAGGAGAGGGAAGGGAAGGGAGAAAGAAAAAGAAAACAGGTAAAATGTCAGGTACTTCACAAATGCCTTGTTATTCTTGGATTTTTTCCTAAGATATGATGAAGAATTGGAGTGGAATTTTTGAAAGACTGACTCATTTGGCAGTATTTTGAAAATTTAACTTATGCTTTGGTGCATTGTAGCAATAGCAAGCTATCAAGCAAGATAAGATTCCCACCAAAAAAAGCTATTAAATCATCCAAGAAAATTTGGGTTATTAATGAAAAGGCTAGGATGTATAACTCTCAAAAGGAGATAAGAAGGTTTTGTAATACTCAGAATTCCTCCCTTTAAAGTTTGATTTAGACTGCGTTGCATACAAAAACAGAAAACTATCTTTTTCCCTTCTACAGTAAATCAATTTATATGTCAAAGTAGTGGAACATATATTGGTCACAAATACACTGTATCATTAAAGAGTAGTATAAAATACTTAAGAATTGGGGAAATGTAAGGTTTTTTAAGTTTGGTGAGTTCTTCAATAGGTCTCAAAGCTTTTTAGTAAAGGATAAATTTGGAATATTAATGCTTAAGATATAGTAATTGGTATTCCCTTACATCCACCATGTGTCTGTCTGCTTGTCATGCTGTGGGGGCTGCCTGTGGCTGTAATGCTGAAAGCTATCCAATAGATATCTCAGATACCAGCAGGGCCACCCACAGTAGATAGGTTTCAGCTGAGCTTCCAGACTAAGACAGACTAGGGAGAAGGAGCCAGTAGCCCACTCTCAAAACAATTAGCCATCAAAAACTCTATGAATGGCAGAAAAGCACTGTCAAATACAGTGCTGGAAAATGAGCCCTCCAGGCTGGGAGACATTCAGAAAACTATTAGGCAAGAGCAGCCTCCTCAAAGTAGAGTCAACCTTAATGACGAGAATGGAGTAAACCCCTTGGGACCTTCCATTTGCTCATGTGGCAGGAATCAAAATGAGAAGAAACAGTAGCTGAATCAAGGGGCTCAAACCTAAATAGATCATATGCATGGGAAGTGACATGGGTGGTGTTTCATCCTGCTGTATAAATACCCTAAAGGGTCACCATGAGTCAGACCCAACTTGAAAGCACCTAACACCACATTTCCTTATATAATATAGTGCTTTTCTCAGAAATAATTTTGTTATACTAACAGGGCTATCTATGTTTCTTTTTTTTTCTTTTTTCCTCCCTTTATTGTTAAATGATGATAGGGTACAGAGTAATACAGCCTTGGCTTTTTCCATTATGCAACTATTACCTCACTTTTAGTTACATTTTTATCAATTTATAAGGTTTATGGAACTTTTGACTAATATGTAGTAAAACTCAAATGCATATTTGGCTATCTATGTTTCTTAATGGGAGAAGGACATGGCAATCACTCCCACAGCAACAATCAGCCATTGAAAACCCTATGAGGGTCGCTATAAGTCAGACACTACTTGATGGCACCTAACAACAATAATATGTTTCTTAAAATGTAAAGCAAAATATGTATGTGTTATTTCTTTAAATTGAAAGCAAAATAAAAATAAAATTTGATATATTCTAATACTACAAATTGTTTCTTAATTTCACAAATTCAAAAATAAAAGATTTTATTACTTGTCTTTCAGAAGTCAATGATATATACAGCTTTTCAATTCTGGATTTTACAAGTTGACATTTATATGTATTTTGCATACAAGACAGTAACTTGTATAATGTTTATAATAATCATTACACATCATAATAACCAAGAGTGAGATAGCAAGAGGCTAGAGTCCACTTGTTTTAAAAGACTGGAAGCATTTCAGCTAATGTCCCTGAAGACCATGCAGTGGTGTGTGAGCTCCTCACAGAAGGCATGATCTTTCTTATCTCATTGTACACCCACTGGTCTACACTGCCTGGGGCAATAAAGATATACTTCAAAATATTTACTGAATAAATAAATCTCATGTTATTCAAATATCAGTGCTTCTGATGAGTAAGATATAACATATATCACATTTTGTCACTTTACATGGCTATGAGATTCCTGGATTTAAGACAAAACAATCATCAGTTCATCCTTATCATTTTGTCTTCCAACACAACTAGATTACTAATTCTGATCAAAATAGAAGGCAGTGCTGGTACTGTTCATGTTGGTTTTGTTTTGAATGCAACTGGCTGAGAATTTGACAAAAATGACGACAGTCCCACCCAAATGATTATATCAGTTTTGCCCCAGATAAAAACTGCCTGAACTTTCTTCCTTTGCTGTTTAGTACAGACATTTTTAAACATTTCCTTATAAATAAAAAGGAAGTGAGATAAATTTTAAAGAAGCAACATTAAAGACTTCTATCTGAATGCTATTTCAGAGAAATAAGAGAATTTCTCTGTGGCTTACAAATATTAATACTCACCCAGAAGTCACAATATCACTGGAGTATTCTGAAGTTTAATTGATTAATATTTATGAAATATTCAAAGTGTAAAACTTCATGTGGATGATACATATATGGAAATATTTATGTCAAAGTTAGCCCTTGCTAACTTTCAATTCTCTAAGAATCAATACAAGTGCACATCAATAGAATGCAGTTTTCATCAAATAGGCCATTTTAATGACACCAAATTTACATACATTTGTAAATAAAGTCGAAACATTTCACCATGAGAAATTTCATCAATTTGTTCGGGATTCAATATATAAAATCAATTTACTAGTTTTTTCGGTTATTAACCCACCTAGAAATGTTTGTTTTATATATAACTCTGTAAGAAGTTTTATATATATATAATTCTCTATGTATAGAAAGAGATATAATAGCAATAATTATCAATCTAATCGACAATAATTAATGCTAAGTTCAAATGGAATGGTTCACGAATCATTCTCACCTATGGTTCAACAGCCAAAGGAAGATAAATAAAACCTGAAAACAGTATGCTATGATTTTTTATTAAAAGAGGTGGCACAATAATGGTTATCTAAATTCTGACTCCTTCTGGTATAAAATCACTCACCTAAAACACTGAGTTTCTCAGTTGGACATCAGTTTGGACAAAAAGCCAAATACGTCAATAATTTGTGGGAAACACATGGTCCCTTTTTCTGAAGGCATTTTAACCAGACTCTGGATGTGCCGGGTGAGTGATGGCACCTTCCAAAGCTGATTTTTAGGTGCCTATCCACATTGTTTATGAGGCAGTGAGCCAGACCCTCCTCATACACACCCTCTAGATGAAAGTACATACTTTTAGGAAAGTCAGATACAAAACTCTTGAAGGAGAAATGTGGGAAGGTCACACTAATCACCAAGAGTGTAGTAACGTGGGCTAATTTCTAAAATTTCACCAAGCTTTCCTCCCAGAACTTTGGTCTTCTACATTGACATACCCACAGTAGTGAGAGGGAGACTTATGGCCAAAAATCAGAAAACAAACAGAAGGAATTTTTTTGTGTGTGTATCAACTCTACTCGTGCGGTGCCTAGATAAGATACACTTGTTGACTTTTATATGCATTTACCAGTGGGAAAACAGATTCCATTGTGAAAATACAAGTTGGGATAACCCTTAATCTTACAACTTTCTTAGCTCTTCATAAAAATCTTGTTAGGAAAGAAAACTGAACATCCTTGTGATAAGTGAAAGCAGGATAGTTTTAAAATACTACTAAAAACAGGCTGGGAATCACGACTTTTCCACCTGCCATGAAAAAGACTACAGAATATCAAACCTGCTGGCTTAGCACCAAAGGCTGGGCAAAGCCCTTCCTAGTAATCACTGTGGAGGACATATTCACTTCAGGCTTACAGCATGCAAGAGTCTGCCCAAAATACAGTGGTTATGTATTTGAGAGACCACAGATTCCTCATCTAAGAACTTGATGTTATGTTAAACAACAAGAGTTCCAGAAAATCAAATATGATCTCCTCCCCGTAGAGTTTATGAACACACTGGAGAAGGCCAACTCATGAGTATCTCTGAAACATTTAAGAAAACATTTAAGTATCCCTGAAACATTTACTCATGAGTATCCCTGAAACACCCCTGAAATATTTACTAACTGCATGAGAAAGTAAATTATGAAGAAAAAAGAGATGAAAATAGCAGGACAAAAAATTTAAAACATATGAGGTATGAATCTGAGTTGTCAAGAGCAAAATTCAATGAAGAGAAAAACAAAGAATTAGAGAAAGATTAGAAATATCAAATATCCTGGAAAATAAGAAAACACAGAGATTTATACATCTATGTAACACTGTAGGGCGCTGGGGGTTAGCTCAGTTGGTAGAGTGCTGTCCCACACTCTCTGAGGACCCACACTCTATCCAGAGCCCTGCAAAAATTGGAGAAGGATGTGGCAGTCCACTCCTGAAAAAAAACCCAAAGCAATCAGCCATCAAAAACTCCCTGAGAGTCCTATGAGTCGGACTCAACTCAATGGCACCTAACAACATAACACTTGTCACCTATTGTACAATAAATAGTGAAATAGATAAAAATGATTTTTACATAAGCATAATTTTAAATCATCTAAAAAGCTGAAATCTAACTTAACAAAAACACAAAACAATAACTGAGGTGTAAAAAGCAAAATAATTAAAGTAAGGTTAAGAATTGGCAGGAAACAAAAGTTACACGCTTTTAAGATATAATCCTACTGACTCACATCAAAGCAGCCAAATTAGTGACTATTAACTATTTTAAAAGTTCCTCGCTGAGGCTGATCCTGAATGTTCCCTGACAGCACATCTACGTTTCTCAAATTCGCAGCCAAGAAGGATGCAAAAACACAGCAAAAGGGCTTCTAGCTAACACTGGTTGAATTTCTGTTATTTTCTGATTGTTTTTCTCCAGAGACATTTTTCTTTCCTCTGTACAACTATCTCTCCTACCACTATATTTTACATGTCAGCCTTTTGTTATTTGCATAATTATGTTCTTAGAATCTACATGTAAATTAGGCTGAGATTTGACAAGTAAAACATTGAAGTGTCTTTCATAATATTTCAACTAGGTATCCACTAACAACCACAAAGCACTCCTTCTGTTCCAAAGACTCAATTCAATTCCACAAATATTTATTCAGGCCCTACCATAAAACGTGTTCAGGAAGGAAGGCTGCCACTGGCTTTAAATCTTTGGCCAGTTACATGAGAGGAACACCAATTCCTCAAAAGAGACTCAGATCCCAGAGGTTTTTGTTTGTTTGTTTCCTAGAATAACAGTCCAACATTTCCCCCAAGTAATTCTCTCCCTAAATACTTTCAAATCACTTTACAAAATGGTCATCTGAATAATTTTGGATTAAAGGTAGAAGTGAGAACTTCCTAGAAAGCAAACAGCCTAGAATAACAAATGACTTAATGTATATACATATTGACTACATAATTCTGATTCTAATAACAGAATTAGAAATACAGAAACTTGTGAGACAAATAATTCAATCAATCATTCAGTGCCAGGAACTGTTCTAGACACTTATAATATAAAGGAGAAAGAAAAGGCAAAGTTTCTTGATGATATGGTGTTTAAGCTCCCATGTGATTTATCCAATGTCATTTAATTTGCCCAATAAATATGACCCTGAACCTTTGGGTGTAAACCAAAGTTTTCTCAATCAATATGTATTTCAAATTAACAGAGTTCTACAGTATTTAATGGGGCTGGGATTTAGCTCAGTTGGTAGAGCGCTGCGCTGCAGCCTCTGAGGTCCTGAGTTCAATTCCCAGCACCGCAAAAATGGGAGAAGGGCCTGGCAATCCACTCCCAAGGCAATCCCAAAACAATCAGCCATTGAAAACCCTATGAGGGTCGCTATGAGTTGGATACTGACTCCAGGGCACCTAACAACAACAACAACAACAGTATTTAATGTGCAAGGCAATTGTTTCTTTTGTAAAAGAAAGGACTTACTCCTCTAAAAACCTCAGTTTTTTATACTGTTAAAAAACACTACAGAGTAGAATAAACTACTAAGAATAAATGGATGAAATTTTATTTTTAAACAATTACTTGTGGATTTTCTTAGACATTTATAGAAATGTGTGCTTTTACATGTTTTTAGGAAATCAAAGTGAATTGTGATATAAAAAGAAAATATCAGTCCTGTTCTTATGAAAGAAAAACAGGAAAATTGAAAGTGTAAGACAATGTTTTTAAAGTCTATTATTTGTCCACAGTGAAACTGTTGTGAATTTGCTAGATATATTTCATATGTAATCTACATAATAGATTATGTTAGCTATTATATCTAACAATTTATTCTATATCCTGCTACTTTACTTGATTTTTCTATATAAGGACAAAGCAAAAACAAAAACTCTCACACTTCAAACTGAGAAGAAAAAGAATATACTGCTGAAATAACTACAATCTAAGTTTATCTTGGAAATTAATCCTAGGAATATTAACAGATAATGTCAAAACATATTCAAATGAAGATATTATTATATATGTGTAAGTAGAAAAAATGTGTCAACACAAATTCATAGAATATTTTAAAGAAAGTGAAAACCAAAATACAAGGAATCCTAAATTTCCAAGAGTAGGGGCCAGGTTAAAAATATTGTGATAAATTCATGCACCAATTGTTCAGTCATCAGAAAGGGCACCATGGGTGCTCTTTTATTTACAGAAGACACTAAATTAGAAGAATGATTTTGGTTATGAAGCCCTGGCTGAGTGGTAGAAAACACTGTTCTGCAAGAGTGTGGCATTGGCTTCGAACCCCAGCCACCCCAACAACCAGGAAAGAGGAAAATGACCTTTTAAGTGGTGACTACATTGTTAAACAAAGTCTCAGGAAACTGCCAACATTCAATCACATACTTAAAATCTCTAGGATTCATGTCGCCCTAAGAAGGAATAAAAAAAATGAAGACACAATATTCTACTAAATTCAATGGTCTTTAATGTAGAAGAATACAGATTTACCCATCTTAAGAGCTGAAAAAATTCTAAATCTAGGTATCTTTGTCAGAACAAAGAGTAATATGTAAATTGAATCCAGGGATACAGGACACATGATTATCCCTTTTCTTGAAGCAATAGAATTACTAACAGAAATAGGGCTCCATGGAACTGATCTACACTTCTGACAAGAATCCAATCTTTATCCCAGCTAAAAGCATTGGCATTTGTTGTTGTTGTTAGGTGCCGTCAAGTCGGTATCCGACTCATAGCGACCCTCTGTACAACAGGGGAAACACTATTGTCAGTGCTTCTCTGCTGTTCATAGGGTTTTCAATGGCAGATTGATTTTTGGGAGGGGGTTGCCAGGTCCTTCTCCCAAGCCTACAGCTTCTGCTGTTCCCAGGAGGTCTCCCATCCAGGTACTAACCAGGCCTGACCCTGCTTAGCTTCTGAGATCTGATGGGATCGGATGCCACAGGGCTATGGCTGCAGGCCATTGGCATTTAATGTAACCTTAAACAAGCCAAGAAGACAACTGCAAATTTTATATAGGAAGGGAACTCCACAAATATGTGTGATCATATAATTATTGCATGGGTAGAAAAACATATGTCAAACATGGAAAGATTTAAAATTAAATGTAGAAAAGTTTAAGAGAATTAAAACCGCAATATTAATACCTTTGTGCATACTATGCTCATATAATTATTGATTTTGTTTTCTGTGTATGGTATTAGAATATCAAGAAACTTCACCACATTCACATGTTTAACCTATTAAATGTACAAGAATTAGTTATATACCTATATGCTTTAAGTAGGTGATGGAAGCATTTGAAGAAATAATATTAAATTTATAAATTCAATTTTACAGTCCCACTGGGTAAGAGTTGGAACTGAGGGCCTTACACAGGCTAAGCAAGTGCTCCACCATTGAATTGCTGCATTCCCAGGCCCCTTTTTATTTTTTATATTAAGACAGGTCTCACTAAGTTGTACAGGATGCCTCTGGCTTCAAACCTTCTATCCTTCTGCCTCCACTTCAAAAGTCAAGATTATAGGCATGTGCCACAATGCCCAGCTCAATTAAAAAATTTTAAGGCATTTAAATGATTGAGTTTATAAAGTATACCATAATTCTTTACAGCCTTTTAAAATCCTATAGACCTCTTCTCCTCTCAATGAGTAATTTAAGTAGTACTGGAAATATAAAGAACATCTGAATCTATAACTTAAATTATTTGAATACTAACTTCTAAAACCAAAGCAAATTTCTGAGTTTTCATCACATAAAAAAAATCATACCAAAGGTACTAAACACTTTATACCTAAAAACTGACAAAGAAAAGGTATCTAATGAAAAGAGCAAATGAAAGCATATGCAAGTTATGATGAGCATATTTACTCATGGTAAAAAATCTGATAAGATATTCACCAAAATGTTAACTGTTTTTAACTCTGAGTGCTTTGATGCACTTAGGGGCTGATCCAAATTTCTCACCTTTCTGCAATGAATAGGACATATTTATTTCCTACTATAGTAGTAACAAATTACCACAAACTTAGTGGCTTCTAAAAACACAAATTTATTACCTTACATGTCTGGAGATGAGAAGACCAGAATCAGGTTCCCTAGGCCAAGATCAAGGTACAGTTCCTTAGAAAGGCTCTAGGGTGAACACTTATCCTTACCTTGTCAGAGTCTATCTTTGACTGTATTCTTTGGATCATTTCCCTTTCCTCAAATCACTCTAATCTTTTTGCATCTGTTGTTACAACTCCTACTCCTATGCCTCTAACTTGTGTTTCCTTTAAAAGGGCCCCAGCATTCCTTGGCACAAGGCCGATCTCCTCAACCTTTAAAGTCAGCAAAAAGAACCCAGACTCTCTCTGCCTTTATTATTTGCTTTTCAGTCTTACCTATCTCACTCAGAAGGGAAGGCTTCTTACTTTTAAGGACTCAAGACATTGGACTGGGCCTACCAGAATAATCTAGGATAATCTCTCTATCTCAAGATCTTAATCACACCTTCAAAGTCCGTCTGGTCATATAAGGTAATATACACAGATTCTCAGGATTAAGATGGAGGGATATTTAAGGGTCATTATTCCACCTACCACTGACTATTACTTTGTTATTCTCAGTATGAAAGAAAAATAACTAGTTGAAGTATAAAATACATAATTTTCCATATAGGGGAAATTCTAAACAGAGGATGTTGTTGTTGTTGTTGTTGTTGTTGTTGTTGTTGTTGGGTGCCCGTTGAGTGGGTATCCAACTCATAGTGACCCTACGTACAACAGGCGAAACACTATTGTCAGTGCTTCTCTGCTGTTCATAGGGTTTTCAATGGCGGACTGATTTTTGGGAGTGGGCTGCCGCATACAAAATCAAGTTCTTTTTCCAGTGGCTTTCGACCACTGACCTGCTTTTTTTTTTTTTTACAGGAGCTAGAACATTCAATAGTAGGAATTCCAAATCTGTAGTTCTTAATATAACTTCAACAGTCTATTCATCAATGGAAACCAAATGTAGAGTAATAGGTACAACTCATACGTTTGCTTCGTCTATGCTATGCTAGTGAACGTCTTAAGAAAACATAAGCTAAAGTCGATTCATTGTTAGTTTGTTGTTGTTGTTGTTGTTAGGTGCCATCAAGTCGGTATCGGACTCACAGCGACCCTCATAGGGTTTTCAATGGCTGACTGTTTCGGAATTGCCTTGGGAGTGGATTGCCAGGCCCTTCTCCCATTTTTGTGGTGTTGAGAATCGAACTCGGGACCTCAGAGACTGCAGGGCAGCACTCTACCAACTGAGCTAAATCCCAGCCCATTGTTAGTTTAGAACAAGCAATTTCCAAGACTTATTTTATTTGCCTACTTATTTTTTAAATAAACTGAGCTACTTAGCTCAGTTTACTTAGCTACCAACTTAGCTACCAACTTAGCTACCAAACTTAGCTACCAACTGAGCTAAATCCCAGCCCATTGTTAGTTTAGAACAAGCAATTTTCCAAGACTATATTTTATTTGCCTGCTTGTTTTTTAAAAAACAGGTTTTCTAAATAATCAAGGTCATTTGTGTACAGTTCTTTTTGCTAACCAAGTTATATTGTCTCTATCTAGTATAGAGAATACCATAAACAACTTGAAACCATGGTATGTAAGCGAATGTATTTTACCTTTTTGATAGCTGCCAGGTGTACTAAAGCTTCAAGGTGGGCCTCTCCATTTACCTGTTTTAGTTAATAAAGGAAGTATGGACTACCATTATAAGCAAAACTATTTGCTCTTTGATACAAACATATTTATCTGTTAAAGCAACTTGGTGTGCATTGACTGGCTGGGAAAAAAAGCTAAAATTACCTCAGATGCCACATTCAAAGTGAGATGTCAGCTGGGCATGGTGGTGTCTGCCTATAATCCTAGCATTAGAGAAAGTGAGGCAGGAGTTTGAGACCCTCCTGGGTTACAGACAAAGATCTTCTCTTTAAAAATTAAATTAAATTAAATTAAAACATACTCATACCCACACAACATGAGATATCATTAATTCATTTATGACATCAATTCTAAATGTTGGATGTCTCTTCATCTTTAAGAAACTTTTGATTAGAGGATAACATTCTAAATAGGTAAGGTTCTTATGTTTTGAGTTTCACCTTAACTTACTTAGAAAAGTTCTTCAAAACGGCATTTAATACATATAATCTGGGACTCTTAATAAATTCTGTAAGTTTTGATTTTATTTTTAAATACACAAGGACTTTGAGCCAAAAAGTAATAAACTGTCTAACCTAAGTTTTTCTTTCTGTTTTCATTCATTTTTATAACCTAAAGGTTATCAGTAAACTTACACTTTAAAAGAATTCCAGGACAACAGGCATAAAATGGAGTTGTCATGGACCAGGTGAACATATTGCAATCCTGTTTAACTTGGTATATAGCCTTCTCTATCAGTCCATCCTCCCTGTATGTTTGTTTTTGCTCCATTTTTCCCCAAGAAGTAAATAAAAGCAACAATCATGGAAGATCTAGTCTTTTATTCTTCAAAAATCTATGCAAGCAACTCAATATATTCTGAAAATCTACAACCCCAGTAACAACAGCTCATTCCACCTTAGTCGGTGAAATTAGCATCTGTCAAAGATAAAGGCATACAGCCTTCCTGTACAGAGGTGGCTCTGAAGTTAATATGGACTTGCTAATTGGTAAAGAAAATCTAGGCATGATGATTCACCCTTCTACCCCCTGAGTAACAACTGATGCCCTCTGTCCTTCCAGTTATGGGAGAAAGACCTGGCAACCCACTCCTGAAACAATCCCAAAACAATCAGCCATTGAAAACCCTATGAATAACAGAGAAACACTGACATAGTGCCAGGTATGGCACAGTGTCGAGGAGTGTTTTGTTCTGTTGTAGAGAGTGTTGCTATGAGTTGGACCTGATTTGAGGGCACCTAACAACAACAACAGTCCTTCTAGTTAAAGATGGGATATATCAAGATTTATAAGGCCCAGTCACTGACTAGTAAACAACTAGTAAATTCAGAGGTCTAGTACAGCTGGCCCCCATTTGTCTGCCAGCTTATCGTGCTGTGGGGATTTACATGTTGCTTAGCATCAAGGTGAAGCTGAAAGCTATGCCAATGGTATTTCAGTTACCAGCAGGACTACTCACAGTAGACAGGTTTCAGTTGAGCTTCCAGACTAAGATAGACTAAGGAGAAGGACTTGGCAACCCAATCCCCAAACCATTAGCCATTGAAAACGCTATGAACAGCAGAAAAGCACTGTCAAATATAGTGCCAGAAAATGAGCCCTCCAGGTTGACAGGCATTCAAAATATGGCTGGGGAACAGTTGCCTTCTCAAAGAAGAATTGAACGTGATGGGAATAGAGTAAAGAGCCCCTGGGACCTCTTTTGCTGATGTGGCATGACTCAAAATAGGAAAAAATACAGTGACTGCAACAAGGGGTCACACATAAAAAAGATCATGGGCATGGCACAGTATTAGGTAGTGTTTTTGCTCTGTTGTATATAGGGTCGCTATGACTTGATGGCACCTAACAACAGTATAGCTGGACAGCTTTACTGCCTTTTTGTTAACAGGAAACTGCCAATGAGTTGTCAAAAGAGAATTCCACATAATTTGACTACTCTATTGAAGCATCACAAAAATTCTAAGTATATCAAAAAAAAAAAAGGCAATATTTTAAGCACCTTTCCAGTCCATTAGGAATGGATTTACTTTAGTATATGTTGTGAAGTAGTCACTCAGGACAGGAACTCTTAGAACTGAATTGAATTATGGATATATTTTAAGTCAAATCATATCTACCTACAATATGAAACCATATTTTTATAAAACTTGAGGATTGTACAATTAGTTTACAGGGAAGTTCTGCTATTGACCCTACACAGAAAATGCAAAGGAATGCAAGGCAATTTACAATTCAGATTGACTAGCACTAAGGTAGAAAGAAAATCTCCACCTGCCTTGTGACTTATAAGGCACAAGCAAGATTAAGTTTACTCTAGGATGTGTTCATTCATGATTGACCAAAATTAAGCAAGCAAAGAAAACTTATATATATTTACAAAGCGTGACTCTCAGCAAATACAACTTCTCAAATAAAAGCAACCACTACAAGGCACTTTTCTTAAGGGTCCATCATTATTTTCTCAGAATATATTCAAAATCAGTGCACTACTCAAGAATGATTCATTGATTTACACTGGCAGCTAAAAGTCTTTACATCTACTAGTTCTGAACCATAATGATCAATATTTGGTCTTACCATAATCTCTTCTTTCAAAACACTTCGGTGTCCATATCTTATTGGAAGGAAGTGTTTTGAACCAACTTGTCCAATTAAATCACACAACAATAATTAACTTCTTTGGACAAATGACAGTGGCATCAGAAAATTCAAAGATGGATGAGGACTACCTATCCCTACAATTTTGACTTTTTAATTAAGGTATGATTTCAAAGCAATTCTGCTACATGGATATTTATTATTTAAAAAAAACTATTAACAACTACATGTATTATTTATATGACTCTCCAAGAATGAAGAGTGTCTGTAATGCCTAATGTTCATTACATTAGATAACAATGGCAACAGTATAAGTGGAAGGGGTTCCTAGTCCCTGCAAAGAGAATCCCTGTAGTGCTAGCTAGCCTCCAAAGTGACCAAGATCCTAGCTGACCAATAACTGAGATGTGAATTTCAGATGAGGGAAGATTTCTGGACTAAGGAATAATTTAAACTAACATAAAAGTAATATTATACTGTGAAAGCCACAGTGTTTTTAGGTAAATTTCAGCCATTATGATGGAAATTGTAGCACCCCCACAAACAACCTGACATTCCAAACCCTCTGCACAAACATTACAGCAAGTGCACAAAGTAGGGTTTTTTGGGGACTGGATATTTTCTACCTAGTAGCTGCGTGATTTGGGGCAAGTGATTTACCCTCTCTTCGTTTCCTCATCCTCAAAATGGAAATAAGATGAATAGGCAAAGGGTTGCTGCAAGAATCAGAAAGGACAAACTAAAAAGGCTGAGCTACAGACTGGCTTACTGATTAATTGTCAGAAGGCTTTGTTCCTGGAGGCTCCACTCTGCTGGCCATTGTACCGTTAAAGAAATTGCCAGCTCAAGGTTCTCTGCCACTCATGGAATTTTCCAGAGGCGGCCCTGGAACCTTGTCAACCATGACCCAATGCTCCTGGAATACATTCTCCCTAAAATTCTCACAGACAGGCCATACTGGAATTGCTCCTTAGCACTCTCACCTGTGACACTTATAAAACTTCCAAAATTGACTGCTCTGCTTGTTCGAAGCCCCCCCTAAAGTGCTCCATTATTTGTGAGCTGTTTAGTGGGTCACAGAAAGGTCAGAGCTTTGCTGTTACTATTTTTTTCTGCCCTCAGGTACCATGAGTCTCAAATTCTACAGTCTTTAAAGTTAGCCTGCTTAGATCTATTCCCCTTCCCTCATTTGAAGTCATCAACACAGCTTACCTGACACCATTCCTCAGTTCCTTCTTGCTTTTGGTAACGGTTTGCCTCATACCATTGCTCATGGTTAAGTGGACTTAACCTCTACTGCTACTGTTCTGAAGGTCTAGCCAGACTACATTATCTCTAAATAATTATAACTGTTACTCACACATGTTCTTAATTGCTAATTTCCATATTGAGGATACAGACCAAATCTTTTGATGATGCTAAGTACCAAAATTACCAGCTCTGCACCACAGAAACTATTCAGATGGCTCAAAATGGACACAAGACCTTACCTGTCTTGAAGTTGAAGGATATTCTCCTTCACATGCCAATAATCTGTTTTCTGTTGCAAAGAAATCACTCTTGGGTGTCTCCAAATTTCTCGTCATGCCTATGCCAAGTGTTCTGGGCGTTTACGGGTATCGCTCCCTGAAGTCTGGCAATGACATTCCAGAGCTCTGAGAAGGGTGCAGCCACTTTCAGTTCTTGTAAGAACTCCCTGGCCCCACCCAAGATGCCCACAAGACTCATGTCCAGCACCACTTCTCAATAATCCAAGGAGTTAAAAGAGAGAAATGCTCACATTGAATGGATGAAAAGAGGTTGAAAAACAATGTCTTGAATAAATACTTGACCACTGATAAATGGCCTAATTCAGTCAATTAAATTCTCCAGAACTCAACTGAAGCACCTAAAATGGAATTGGTCTCTTTGGCTAGTCATCCACTCCAAAGAGAGACAGTTCCACAATCACCTAGCAGTTATCATAGTATTAATATGACTGATTTCGATGACTTAAGAAAAAGTTTTGCCTTTTTGTTATGTCCAACACTGATGCTTTGAAATCTTTATTAACGCTTTAACCTAATGGATTAATCTTTATTAATGTTTAAGTGAAAACATTTTGACTTTTAAGAAAGTTTGGAATTTACAACATAAAGATACCTGAATAAATTTCAAATAAATATAGTTCTCATCCAGTTGAATATATTTCAAGCAAATATTGTTCTCACCTTAAAGTCAACTTAAGTCATTTACAAAATATGCATAAAAGTGATCTTATTTAATCATACGTGCATTCCATGCTTGAACACATTATTATTTCATATGATGTACAAACATGTCTTATTTATAACATATCAAATACAGCTTTGATTATATTCGGATTCCTTTTATTCTATCATTTATTAAGAAAAAGGAAATAGTCTCAGTTCTTTATTTAAAATAGTGCTCTTTTAATTGGGTCTTAATTATCTACAATTACTTCTGTGATTAAATTTTGTTTACTGAAGCAAAGGATAGCATATCCTACATTGCCAAATCCTTCCGAATACTTGGACAATAGAAATAAAACAAGTCTTGGCACAGTGGCACATGCCTGTAATCCCAGCAGCTCGGAAAGTGGAGGCAGGAGGATTGCCAAGTTTGAGGCCAGAGGCAGCTAGCGTAACTTAGGAAGACCGTGTCTCAAAAATAAAAGGTAAAAATGGGCTGTGGGTACAGCTCAGTGGTAAGCCCTTGCAAAAGTATGTGTGAGGCCCTGGATTCAGTCCCCCCAGTATCACACACACACACACAAAAAAAGATTAAAATAAAAATAAATAAAATAAAATAGAGGATTTACGTAGACAAAGAAAAGTAATGTCATAAACTGAAGAGTATGATTATATTACAGCAAATCTACACATCTTAGGTTTTTTAAAGTTAAAAAGGGGAATTTTGAAGAAAAGAAATAATATATTGCTTGACCAAGCTCTCGATAAACATTGTATATACACTGCTTCATCCCTTTTAAGAACTAAAAGCCTTCTCAGACAGACACTGTCCCCATTTTATGGAGGGGGAGCCTGAGGTTTAGAAAGAGAGTTAAGACAGACTACAAAGAGGCAAGACAAGTATGAAAGCCAAACTGGGTTCCTTCCAAATGCTTGTGGTTTTAAGGCTTTTAGGTGGACTAATCCTATCCTTGTGCAATTGGAACAGTTATTCCTTCCTATATTTTTAAGAGTGACGCTGAAAACAGAGCCAAAAGATAATGGAAAATTAAGCCAAACAAGAAAAGGTGAAAAAAAAATAACTGAGCCAGAACTCATGGCTATGTGATGAAAAAACAGCAGTCCATTATCTAGTGAGTTATCACAGTGAAGAAAGATTAGAACCTGATGAGGAGTTAATACCACAAAACATATAATAAACTTGTACAACTCAATAGCAAGAAAACAAATAACTTTAAATTTAAAAATGAGCAAAGGACCTGGATACATGTTTCTGAAAAGACAACATTTAAAAGGTCAATAGGTATATGAAAAACTGTTCGATACCACTAATCACCAGTGAAATGAGAATTTAGATTACACTGAAAATAATCACCTCGTACTACTTAGAACAGCTATTATCAAAAAGACAAAGTAATGAGCGCCAGTGAGAATGTGGAGAAAAGAAAACATTTGTACACTGTTGGTGGGAATATAACTTAGTATGGCCTTTATGGGAAATGAAATAAGGTTTCCTAAAGAAAGAAAGAATCGACCTACCATAATCTAGCAATGCCACTTCTGAGTATATACCCAAAGAAAATAAAATCAGTACATCAAAGAGTTACCTGCACTCTCACGTTTATTGCAGCCTTATCCACAATAACCAAACATGGAATCAATCAAAGTGTTCACCAAGTAATTGAATGGATAAAGAAAATGTGGAACACACACACACCCACATTCATATTCACATAAAGGAATACTACTCAGCCTTAAAAAGAAGAAATCCTACCATTTGCAACAACATGGATGAACATTGAAGATATGATGCCAAGTAAAATAAGCCAGGCACAAAAAGATACATATCATATGAACTCACTTGTGGACTCTAAAGCAGCTGAACTTAAAGAAGAGAACAGAATAATAGTGGTTTCCAAGGCTGAGGATGTGGAGTGTGAAGAATAGTGAGAAGATGATCAAAGGGAATAAACTTTCCATCAGACGGGATGAGTTCTGAAGATCTACTGTACAGCATTGTAATTATAGATAACAATTACATATAATATACCTGAAAACTATTGTGAGATCTTAAATGTTATTACAAAAGCGATAACTATGTGAGGTCATGAATATGTTAATTAGTTTAATTAAATCACTTCATAATATATACATAGACCAAAACAACACATTCCATGCCACAATATGTACAAATTTTATCTTTTACACCTTAATAAAACTGATTTTTGATTTGGGGTGGTGGTAGTTGTTATTGTTGCAGTACTGGGAAATTAAACCCAAGACACTTCAACAATGAGCTGCACTCCCAGCCTTTTGTTTTATTATTCATTTTGAGACAGAGTCATGCCAACTTGCACAAGCTGCCTCTGACCCTGAACTCATGATTCTCCTGCCTCAGCCTCCCAAGTCACTATCACCACACCCAGCTATGAGGGAAATCTTGTAGGATCACCTATTATTGTATTATTGAAAGAAAACTCAATGTAGGAAAGGTATTTCAAACTGCCAGAGCTATAAAAATATTAAATATTAACTTACAAAATGGTGCAAAACACTAAGATGCAATGATCCCAGGGAAGCCAAAAATATGTACCATATGTACAATTTGATTAAGAAGCTACTAAATGACTTTTCAGGGGCTGGGATTTAGATCAGTTGGTACAGTGCTCCTCTGCACTCTCTGAGGACCCAGGTTCGATCCCCGGCACGGCAAAAATGGGAGAAGGACATGGCAGTCCACTCCGCAAGCAAGCTCAAAAACAATCAGCCATTGAAAACACTATGAGGTCAGCGCAAAAGAGGAAAACCCTCCACCAGATGGATTGACACAGTGTCTGCAACAATGGACTTAAACATACATAAGATCGTTTGCCTGGCACAGAATCGGCAAGTGTTTCAATCTGCTGTACACAGGGTCGCGATGAGTGGGACTCGACTCGACGGCACCTAACAACAACAAGGAGTTGGACCAGACCCAACTCAAAGGCACCTAGCAACAAATGACTTTTCAAATGGCACTATTAGGCCCTAATGTTCAGCTTTTCACAGAGGCTGAAATACCTGCTGAAATAAGAAAATGGCAACCCCCTAATATTTCATTTTTCTGGCATTTGCAATTTACCATCAGACTCCTTATTTCTACGTTTTAACTGCCCCTTAATTTCTTCCCTTCCCCATCTCTGACTGTACAAGGACATCAAACAAAACAATATCAATACTTTCTCAGAAACCTATATAGTATGTCAATTCCCAAGCAAAACTTTTATGGTACCAAATAAAGAAACTAAAAAAAGGTCCATGATGACAGTAAGATATTTACATTACTATAAGTAAGCAATCTCTTTGCTCTTTCATAATAAACTAGGTAACTACAAGAACACCTATAAGAATAATCAAACTAAACTTTAAGATAACTTTGTAAATGAAAGTAAGCTTCAGTGGTGTTAAGATTTAACACTTCATTTATTTGTCACAGTCCCTCTAAGCATCTGAACCAGTAAGAGATATATTTAAAGATTTTCATTTTTTTCCCCAAAATAAGTTAGGAAAGATCCCAATTAGTAAAGTTTATGCTTCTTTTGTTAACAAGATAATGCACCAGTCTATAAAGCCTTACATTATCAACAATTCATTATGCATATCCATACTTTTCACTAATATTTTCATTATCACACCATACTTTTCAATCACTTTATGATATATATGTGAAAAAAAGCGGCTGCTGACAATTAAGGAGAGAAACATTAGGGAATTCTTGAAATTGTGCCTAAATACACGCAGTAAATTCAACAAATTCCTCATCAATCAGAGCTTTAGTCAGAACACGCGCCAATGAACCAGTGACGGGTAATTTTTTTCCTTTTCACCAAAATAATTTGAACAAAATTCCTGCATGATTGCATATTTAAAAATCTAAGCTTCATATTTGCCAACACTGTTAAGCTGCTTTATCAACTGCCTAGCCTAAGCCAAATAAAACCTTTTGAAACTTTGGAGGAAACTTTTACACAGGAAACTGTAAATTTGGACAGGCATAATTGTTTCTGAATACGTGGTGTTTTTACATTAATTCTTACCTTTGTAACTATCTAAATTATATGATATTCCATAATGGCCATGGTGGCCCTGTAATTTAAGACTTTGTGTAGTTATCTGTTTTCTGTGAGAGAAGAGAAAGAGTAAGAAACAGCATGATGTGGGTTTTTCCATTGCCAAATAATGTCAAATGGCATGATCATTACTGGTTTTTAATGGGATAAAACATTGTTTGACAGTATCCAAAGAATTCCTGGGAAATTTTCACATATTTTTATAAATGAAAAGGAATTTTGAATATATCTGAGCAAAATAAACATTGTTCCTAAGTTCTATCAATAAAAAGGGCAAAAATAATGCACTCTTTTCTCTTTCTGTTTTATTTTGTTCCAACATGCTCCAACATTGAAGAAAGATTCAACAGATTGAAATCTCATTTTCAAAACTTCTCTCCAACACTGCTGGGAAATTAAAAAGTTAAGTATTACCTTTAAAAACATATTTTCACATCTAAGGCTTAGATCTTTCTCATTAACCAAAGTGACTATTAGAAGTCAAAGGTCAAAAAAGATTAACTATTCCTAATATATAAAAACCAAGTAAATATATATAAACACAAAACAATCAAAGAAACCTCATGGTATCAACTCCTATGGGATTGCATTTTACCCACTTCTAATTCAGTCTTACTCCAGCACTGCTATGTTGATCCTTATACTAATTTTTGATATATTTGCTTTACTTTTATCAGTAAATGTGTTTTTTTTTTAATTTGGTAGTACAGTGTAAACAGATTAGTCCTCAAGGAAGTCTGAGAAGCTAAAATTTGAGAGGCTATTTCAAAACACAACTACTTCTAAGATTTGCCCTATACTAGATGGCAAAGAAAAAGCAATGTCATCTGGGCCTTATAGCCATTCTACATCTTAACACTGCAATTTCAATTATATATTAAGACAAAAACAAGATAATACTCATTTCTTTTGTTAATAAGACAATATGTTAGTTTATAACAGGAGCTTTAGATGATCAACAATACCATTACTATGCACATACTTACCAGGCAGTAATGTTTAAGGCTTTATGTATATTATCTTTAATTCTCAAAGTAATCTTAGGTAAATTACATTCCTAGGCTTACAAATTTTTGTTTTGTCTAATAAGGTCATTAAAATTTATTTATGCATAAGTTGGTGAAGACTTATATGCAATCATCTTACTAAAAAAGAGTAATAATTATTGGCAAAATAAAACTATAAATCTTCCTTAATTGTTATGATAGGTCGTTGGTGAGACTGAACAGCAAACAACACAGTCATCAGGGATAGTCTCCTGGGGCAACTTTCTAAACATTAGTAATAATCTTCTAGTCCTCAGCACCACCACCACTAGACACACTATACTTTTATTTTTTCACTTTTATCTCAGGCCTGAATGTAATGGCCCACATTAATTCATGTATTTGTCAAAACAGTTAATCATCCAAATGAACAGACAGTTCTTAAATGAAGAAGTTCGCAAGGCTAAAAACCACATGAAATATGTTCAATATCCCTAGCCATTAGGGAAATGCAAATCAAAACAAAAACCAAGATTCCATCTAACTCCAGTAAGAGTGGCCAAGATCAACAAAACAAATAATAACAAATGCTGGTGAGGATGCAGAGAAAAAGGCACCCTTTTACACTGCTAGTGAGACTGTAGATTAATTTTACCACTTTAGAAATCAATATGGAGACATATCAGAAAATAAGAATAGAATCACCATATGACCCAGCTATACCACTCCTGGGAATATACTCAAAGGGAGACAAGTCATTTTACCACAAAGATACTTGCATCTCCATATTTAATGCAGCACTCTTCACAATCACAAGGACATGGAGCAAACCAAGATGTCCATCAATAGAAGAATAGATAAAAATATTGCAGTACATATACACAATGGAATATTACTCAGAAATAAAAAAGAATGAAATAATGTCATTTGCTGCAAAACGGATGAAACTGGAGAATATCATCTTAAGCAAACAAACCCAGGCTCAGAAAGAGAAATACTATGTGTTCTCATATGTGGGAGCTGAATCTTACTTAAAGGAAGAAAAAAAACTATACATACGTAGAAATATAAAAATGAACAATCAGACTTAGCTAAGGGAAAATATAAGCAGAGTAGAAAGAAGCGGGAGTGGACTACTAGTGGGAAGTAAAGGTTAGGGAATGGGGAAGGGGAGGAGAAATAATATGAAGGGATAAAGGAGAAAGGATAATCTCAATGCAAATGATGCAACTTTATGAGTGCATGGGAAAAAGTAGGGAAATATAACCCATAATTGCATATGAGTTTTACTATGCATTAATCAAAGGGTTCTATAAACTTTGTGGGCTGGGATTTAGCTCAGTGGGTAGAGCACTGTGCTGCAGTCTCTGAGGTCCAGAGTTCAATTCCCAGCACCACAAAAATGGGAGAAGGGCCTGGCAATCCACTCCCAAGGCAATCCCAAAACAGCCATTGAAAACCCTATGAGGATCGCTATGAGTCGGATACCGACTTTGGCACCTAACAACAACAACAATAAACTTTGTAAGTTGATGAAAGTGTCACCAAAAGAGATGTAATAGTTGCACAATGGAAATAGCAAACGCCATATTACTCTATACTCCTCCAACATTTATCAATAAAGGGGGAAAAAAAGAAAAAACAGTCATCCAACTTTTCTCAACTCAAAGATTTTCAGGATTAATGCTTTTAACTTCAGAGTCTCAATGGATATTCTCCTATAAAAACTACTATGAAGTTTATCCCTACAAGAAAAGGCTTACATCGTTCTGCACTAATAGGAAGACACAAAGGAGAGTGACTCTTTTGCATTGTGAGATATACAATGAGGCTCCACTTTTTGCAGACTACAATGCAAAATATAAAACAATACTTCAGTATATAGAGGCTATATATGGATTACTGTTGTTGTTGTGAGGTGCTGCTGAGTCGTGTCCGACTCATAGCAACACTCATAGGGTTTTCAATGGCTGATTGTTTCGGGATTTCCTCAGGAATGGATTGCCACATCCTTCTCCCATTTTTGTGGTGCCGGGAATTGAACCTGGGACCTCAGAAACTGCAGAGGGGTGCTCTACCAACTGAACTAAATCCCAGCCCATATGGATCCCTAGGCCCTTAAAATATATATTTTAAAAAACACTTAGAGTCTTACATAACGTACTACACATATTTACATATTGTTGTTATTGTTAGGTGCCATCGAGTCCAGTCTGACTCATAACGACCCTCATAGGGTTTTCAATGGCTGACTGTTTCGGGATTGCCTTGGGAGTGGATTGCCAGGTCCCTCTCCCATTTTGCAGTGCTGGGAATCAAACTTGGGACCTCAGAGACAGTAGAGCAGCACTCTACCAACTGAGTTAAATCCCAGCCCATTTTACACATTACAAACACATAAACCCTATACAGGTTGAAGCCTGCAGCAGTATCATTGTGGTGTCTGATCCTATCAGATGGCAGAAGCTAAGCAGGGTCGGGCCTGGTTAGTACTTGGATGGAAGACCGCCTGGGAACACCAGATGCTGTAGGCTTGGGAGAAGGACCTGGCAACCCACTCCCAAAAATCAATCTGCCATTGAAAACCCTATGAACAGCAGAGAAGCACTGACAATAGTGTTTCCCCTGTTGTACAGAGGGTCGCTATGAGTCAGATACCGACTCGACGGCACCTAACAACAACAACAACAACATGAGTCGGACACCCACTGGACAGCACCTGACAACATAGAGATTGAACATCCCTAGTTCAAAAGTCTCCAACTTTTTGAGAATCAACATGATGCCACAAGTGGAAATTTCATACCTGACCTCATGTGACTAGTCAGTCAAAATGAAGGTACACTAGAAGTACTGGTATTGTATAAATTTACCTTTATGCAGCGTATATAAAGTATACATGAAACGTAAATGAATTTTGTGTTTAGATTTGGGTCTAATACCCAGGATGTCTCATTATGCTTATGCAAATATTTAAAAATCCCAAAGAATACAAAGTCCAAAACACTTCTGGTCCCAAGCATTTCAGATACGGATACTCAACTTGTATAGTACATGTATGTATACTATATACTATATAACTCCACATATTATGTATTACATAATTCTATCATACTGTTACGGGCTGGGATTTAGCTCAGTTGGTAGAGCACTGTGCTGCAGTCTCTGAGATCCAGAGTTCAATTCCCAGCACTGCAAAAACAGGAGAAGGACCTGGCAATCCACTCCCAAGGTAATCCCGGAACAGTTAGCCATTGAAAAAACCCTATGAGGGTCACTATGAGTCGGATACCAACTCGAAAGCACCTAACAACAACAACAATCATACTGTTAAACTTGAAAATAAACTTAAGTGCTACGTGTATAGAATTAATGTTATATAACTTAGGAATCACTTATTGAAATGACAAATTTTATATTTTATCATTAAATTAGCAAACAGTAGACATGTGATATGGCCAAATATAAAATAAGAATAAAAATATACACCTAAGACCCAAAGACCATCTTAATTTAAAAGGATTTTGTTCCATGGATATTAGGTTGGTATAACACCTAATTACATCCAGCTGCCTCCATCTGTGTAAAAGTGAAGCCACTAAAATTAATTATAAGAGTTAAAGTGACCAGCAACTGCTAAGAATACAACATACAATTACTAAAGTGAAACAATTATACGCAAAGTAATGTGACTCTCAAGTCAAAGCACCAATCTTGTCACTCTTTTAGTAAGCTATCTTCTACTTAATAGCTCACTCAATTTCTTTGGTCAAAAAGATGACTGTGACAAACGAAACTATATGCTGGGAGTCTTACAGATGTTACTACTCCTTTTAAGTAAATTCAAGAGGAAAATGTTAGTTGAATTTTGAATGAGATAAAGCCAAGAAGTCACATAACCACACCACACATCCCTTAATTAATACAGTTGTTTAAAAAAGAATGTGTATATGTGTGCACATGTGCATATGCATGTTTGTATAGGTAGGTATAGGTTTGTATAGGTAGGTAGATGTTTGTGTAGGTAGGTTGATAACCTACGATGAAACCATGCTAATTCATCCTCTAGAATGCTGTTTCTTCCTTGAAATTAATTCCTTCTGACTCTATAGACAAAGGTTCCCTTGATAGTGGAAAGTAATAGGGTTACAAAGTGAAGCCAATTATTATTTTTTAACCCTCCTGAAAATCATACGCAATAATTTACAGAAAACATGTCTTTATATACAATCTGCTTTCAATGTCACATGCTTGTGAAGTAAAGAAATAAGCACAGTATAATTAGAACCTTTCAGTAAAGAAGGAATAAGTAATACCTGATATATTTCATACGTTGTTACATGTAAAAAAGTGTGAGATTGGATTTCCTCAGGCTAGATTTAAACTCAAAGATGAAAGAAATAATTACTTTGTCTTATAATTAAGTAAATAAGTAGGGTATATTACCAAATTTTTGTTCAATTATCATCAAATTTTTTTCAAGTACAATCATGTGTCTGCTACTTTTCAAATCTACATAATTAAAGAAAATCCATACTCTAAATTCTAAACAATAATTCAAAGATCAGTTTCTCAGGGACAGAATCTCTCCTCCTCAGGCCTGTACCTCTCAGTTACCCATCCCACAGAGTATGCTTGGTAAGTGCTACTGAAATCAACTGAACTGTTAGCTAACACCTCCAAAGACTTAGGCTAGGGCGAACTACGTTAGTATTTAGGGAGCTCTTGAATAAAGTGCATGAAAACCCTCTTAATGTGTTTTAAAACAATAAATGTGAAGGAGTCACGAAATCAAGAGAACTTTCTGCTATAAGCGCCACATGTCTCCAGCCTACCTCAAAAATGGTACAGGACCTAGAACTCTCCACTCTCTCCATTTTCCTCCCTCCCTTTCTCCCCCTCTTTGCCTCCTCCCTCTTGGTCTCTCTCCTGTCATCCTTCCTTCACAGTTGATATCTTCATAAGGAACTTGAAGGAAACCTGAAACCTAAGACAAAAGGACCTCCTCCCACTTCTTTAATTCCACACTAACACTCTCTGCCATTTTTACTATCACAAAGCAAAGACATCCCTGCTACCTTGAGATGGGTGTTTCATCTTGTTTCTGAGGGTAATAACATACCCAAAAACAGATGGTAGAAAATACATAGTTAGGTGAGTTCAAAAAGTCTTGTCTGGGCTTACTATCCAGCATATATTTATTTATAGTATTCTATATCTACATGGGGCCTGGGCCTGGCAATCCACTCCCAAGGCAATCCCAAAGCACTCAGCCATTGAAAACCCTCTAAGGGTCGCTATGAGTCGGATACCGACTTGACAGCACCTAACAACAACAACAACATATCTACATGGGCTGAGATTTAGCTCAGTTGGTAGAGTGCTGTGCTGCAGTCTCTGAGGTCCTGAGTTCAATTCCCAGCACCACAAAAATGGGAGAAGGGCCTGGCAATCCACTCCCAAGGCAATCCTGAAACAGTCAAGACACTGAAAACCCTATGAGGGTTGCTATGAGTTGGACTCAACTGGATGGCACCTAACAACAACAACAACATATCTACATAGCCTGCAGCCATAGCCCTATGGCATCCGATCTTGGAAGCTAAGCAGGGTCAGGCCTGGTTAGTACATGGATGGGAAACCGCCTGGGAACACCAGGTGCTGTAGGCTTGGGAGAAGGACCTGGCAACCCCCTCCCAAAAATCAATCTGCCATTGAAAACCCTATGAACAGCAGAGAAGCACTGACAATAGTGTTTCCCCTGTTGTACAGAGGGTCGCTATGAGTCAGATACCGACTCGACAGCACCTAACAACAACAACATCTACATAACTCTCAAATTTATTTTTCTCTCACTTTGCCATAACCTTAAAAATATCAAAATGAGATCTATATCCTGGCTGTCCAAAGCAACTTTTCCTTTTAGAGACAGAACTACTACTAGAATAAATACAGGAGGACAGGATTCCCCTTATAAATCAGTCCCCAGGCTGATCACTTTGCCTAGCCAATAATTCTCCAGATCACTCCCCTTGTCTTGGCTCAAGTTCTAACTGACTCATGAATGAACTCCATCTTTCTTTCTTCCATAACATTTTTGCCATTCTAAAACATCCTCCACATAGCAAATGTAGGTTTCAGATATCCTTGGTATGACATCTCTATGAGAAAATAAGGCTTCAAGTAATGTTGGTTCATAATTTCAAGGGCTCTTCATATATGAACTTCCCCTACATACCCTATTTACTACTCTCAAGCCTGCTGCATCCCATAGGCACTTGCCGCCCCTCTCCTGTACACTCACAGATCACTCTGCTTCTATGTAGCACCCCCCTTAGTAGCTACTGAGACAATTGGAATTCACTCTCCATCTAAAATCATAATCCCCTACCTCTTGTACCATGCAAGTTTCTCCTCATCCTAAATTCCATCAAGGGATGTGGGATGTGTATTTTAAAGCTGGTCAAAACAGTCCATCCATATTAATTTGGCCCAATTTGAATATTCTGACACTATATTATTTCCTGTAGAATTTGGGTAAGTTAAAATCTTACAGAAATGTAATAGCTTTTGAGAAATTTTTATTACACATTTTGCAGATGTTCATGGAGCACTGCTTTTTATTTAGCTGGTCTGCATCCTAACAGAGATCGTTTTAGGCTCTAATCTCCTTTAAAGTAAGGCTTTCTATGCCTAGAAGAATGCCCTTGTGCACTCTTAATAGACATTCTACAATACTGGGGAGGAACGGCTGTACCAGCAATTAGACAAAATGGGTCGATTTCATGGAAGCTGCAAACAACTGAGATTTCTATGATTTCAAAAAGCAAAAATTCCTGGCATTCACTGTTACCTTAGCCTGGGCCCCAGAACTTTCACAACTCCCTAGATGAAAGATCCTACCCGACCCTGCCACCCACGCCTCAGGGCTTTTTCCTACTATCCAGGAGCTCAGTGCCACAATTCACAATCCTCTAGGATGGAAATAGCTTAAGAAAGTAAGTCATGAGCATTCAAATGACCACTAAAAGGTGAGTACTAGTCAGTCTTCCAGAGATGGAATTCAGCACCTTTAGATACCTCTGTCTCCTCCCCCAGAACCCTGACTGTTTACACTAAGTCTGGCGCCAGGGCCCCCTCTCCCTTACACCCTTATCAGCCCCTTCCATGCAACATCCCAGAGGATGGCTACAGAGATAACGTGAAATTGAAAACTGCACTGGAAGCAGTCGTGGGCGAACTCCCAGGGTGGCCTAGCCCAGGATAAAGGCCCTTTTTCCAACCTGCCTTTGGTGGCCTCTGTCCCAAGTCTCACAACCTCAAACTTAAGAACACAGCCAGCATGGAGTGTTCTAGACATCACCCCATCACTTCAGTCTCCCACTATCAGTGCCTGGAGTATGAAAAACAAGAAAGGCTGTAACTTCCAGGTTTTATTGTTGGAAAATTCGTTCCCATGCGTACCCAGAGATGTGACTAAAAGACATCAAGGACTTGAGCAGCTGTGCTCTGGTCAGTTGTTTTCACAGCTAGCTGTGTCAATCACCCTTTTTTTTAAGGCTTAATTGACAGATTAGAAACTTCTGTCCTCCAGGTTACTACAGGAGCTTCTCAGCATCAATCTGAGCTGGGAGAGGAGGCTGCAGGGGAAGGGAGTGGTGCTGAAAACGTGTTAAGCCTGCCCCGGGGGATCCCTGGTGGCAAGAAGAAGGATTCTGGCGCCAGAAATGAGCTGATCCAGAATCCAGAGGGAAGAGAAGGAAGAGCCGGGAGGAGCACGAGGAGAAAAGTATAAGATCCCTGGAAATGTCATGAGAGGGACGGAAATGGGGGAGAAGATGCAGACTGAGGATTCTAAGACGATGGGGCGAGGAAAGGACTGAGCACCAAGGAGTGCGGTGCCTGGGGTGAGGGCACCCAGCCCCGGCGGGTGCCAGCCCCCTGCAGAGTTCCCACGAGGCGGCACCCTGCGGAGCCCACGGTCGGAAAGTTGGAGCAGCAGAGGGCGGCCCGGCGGGCAGCGACCCTTGCGCGGCCGCGCGGCGCCTTACCTTCTGGTCCACGATGGAGCAAGCCATCTCGCGGACGTGAGCCAGGCTGTAGTCCCCGGACGAGTCCTGCAGCAGCAGCACCGGCTCCCGGCTCAGGCCGATCTGCAGATGGAACGAGATGCCCCCCGCCGGAGCCGCCACGGTGGCCAAGAACGGCGCCGGCCCCGGCCCGGACCCGGGGACCAGTGCGGCGGCAGCCGCGGCCGCAGCGGCCGCCACGGGCAGCAGCGGGCTGGGCGGCCGCAGGAGCGGAGGGGCGCTCATCGCACGGCCGGCACGGCCGGGTAGCCGAGGGTGGGGGCCCGCGGCGCGGTAGCCGAAAAGTTTTGCAGACGAGGAGCCAGGAGCTGCTTTCTCCGAGAGCCCAGACGGAAAATAAAAACTTTCCGGAAAAGTCCCCTGGCGGGGGCAGGGTGCGAGGCTGGGGCTCGGGAGGGCGGGGGAGGGAAAATGGCCGAGGCGGGAGCTGAGCGGCGGAGAGGCGGCCACAGCGCGGGGGAGGTGCCGCCCGGCCGCGCTGAGGAGCCGTCGCCGCTGCGCGCTCTGAGGGACCCGGCGGCGGGTCAGCGCTGCCAGGTCGCCTGCCGCGGCGGGGCGGGGCGGGGGGCGCGAGGGGCGGGGAAGGGGCGTGGGGGCGGGCACTGCGCAGCCACCACCCGGCGGGCGCGCAAGCCGCAGAGCGCCCGGCCACTGCCCCCTCCGCCAGCAGCCTGCCGGCCAGGGTGCGAAGGCGCGGCAGGACTCCGAGCCGCCTCGGCGGGCGCGGTCCGTCCTTGCTGCTGGGACTCGCGTCTCCGCGGGCCCCGCTCCCCAGACTGCGAACGGGGCGCACCTTCAAGGATCAACTTCCCGGGGCTGCGAACTTCCCAGGCCCTGCAGTTACCACCACCTCTTCCAAGTGCTCCAAGACTACGCACTTCCACAAGTGAGGTGATTTTTGATGCACTCAAGAATGCTGAGCCCCGCGGTTCCTCGAAGGTCTTATCTTTAGAGGGTCATATGATGAAGAAAGTAGCGGGTCATTCGGAACCCATTTACATCCATTCTGCCTCTAGCAGTCCTAGAGTTCATTGCCAAAGGAGAGTAGGAAGCCAATCCAAAGAAATGTGTTTTAACCTGTCTCTACATCATCATCATATTATTATGTTTGTCTGTCTGACACCATTACACCCAACCCCACCTACTCCACCCAGCTCCTAAGGCACATAGATAGCTGGATTCAGGAGATGGTTCATTTGGAGAGAAGCCATTCCTGAAGGGCAGGCAAGAGGAAGGTCTGATGTGGTCTCTTCCTTATACCCTATTCTCTCCCTCTGGATCTTCTACTTTGGAAGAAGAGTTTGCTTCTGTCTTCCATCAATCTATAGTAGTTTTTGTTGTTGTTAGATGCCGTGGAGTCGGTATCCGACTCATAGCGACCCTCGTACAACAGATGAAATACTATTGTCAGTGCTTCTCTGCTATTCATAGGGTTTTCAAAGGCTGATTGAGGTTTTTGTTGTTGTTGTTGTTTGGTCTTGTTTTGTTTGGGGGAAGTGGGTCGACAGGTCCTTCTCCCTAGCCTACAGCATCTGGTGTTCCCAAGCGGTCTCCCATCCAAGTACTAACCAGGCTCAACCCTGCTTAGCTTCAGAGATCTAATGGGATCGGATGCCACAGTGGTACAGCTTCAGGCTTTATAGAAGTGAGCTTTATAGAAGTGGTGTTCCCACTCCAGTTCCACTTGAGCAGCAGCACCATCAAGGTTGGGCACAAGGTGCTCTAGTTTTGATTGTGTTGAATATTGTTTTAGTGGCGCAGGAACTAGAGCTGCTTCCTAGACCTTGGAGTTGAATTCTAATCCTGTCCTACCACCAGGATGGGCTTGCTAGTGTGTAAACACTGGTGCACAGGGTCCAGATTTGACCAAGGCCCCATTCAATTTAATGCTCTGCAACAAGCATTACAAAACATGTTGTCCATGTTTTGGAATTCTTAATAAATTCTGAAGAAGGGGCTCCACATTTTTATTGTACAGATTATGTAGCTGGTCCTGCCGCTCAACTTTGCTGCTTCTCCTCCAGTGCTTCCTCTTACCTACACAAGCACACACAAACATATCTAGGCAAACCATTAGGTCTTTTGTACTAGATTTCCTTTTATTCTGTTTTATTTTTTGAGTGTGACCTCTGGGTCTGGTCCCAGATACTGCAAGATGATTCTCTCTAGAGTTGTGTTCAGTCAGTAATGGAACCTTGACCTTTCCAACTACATTGTGTCATTCACTGTTCTAGAAGAGATTTGAGAATATTCTCTGGACATGATGGCTATGATGAGGTCTATGTGTGTTGGCACTTCCCCTGTTCCATTATTTCAGAGGTGGTCCTCTTCATCCATGGAAGAGTAAAATTTTCTGAATGTACCAAATTCAGCAAAGCTAGGAGAATAATGGAATTATTCTTGATGCAATGCCTTTCTGAATTCCATTGGAGGTGTGTGGTGTTGTTCATTTTATGTCAGAAAATATATTTCATTCTTTTTCAAAGTTGGAATAAGGTCAATATTGTGAAGATTCCAGTTACCAGGGGAAAAGGTTACCATTACATGATACTCACTAGAAGCTAGCTTCACTTGAGATTCAAGACATTCATGCTTGATAGATATTACAACCATGAATTGAAGCTGTCTTTGTTCCAGATTGTGTTGGCACCTGTTGTGCAGCTGTGAAGACAGATTACATTAAAATAAAAAGTAAAACAATGAATACGATTATTTCTTCTAGTCATATTGCAATGAATAGTAATAATGCAGTGGTTAAGAAAGTGACTTTTTGGACAGGAACATGAAGAAAAGGGCACTACTTTGGCCAGAGGATGAGAGATTTCACTGAGGCACTTACATTTCAGATAAAGTTGGTTAATGGAAAGGTACCAGCCTTAAGAAGATCTGAGGTAACAACATTCTAGGCAAAGGAACAGGAAAAGATCCTACACAGGAATTTACTTGGCAGTTTCAAACCACAGGAAAAGAGGGGCAAATGGATGAGATGGCGGATCACCAATGGTCTTAATAGTCATGGTAAATAATTTTTATTTTATTCTCAGCAAACTGCTAAGCCATTGGGAAGTCTTAAATCAGAGAGTGATAAGATTTAATTGACATGTTCTAAAAGATCATTCTCTAGCTGCTATGGTGGTGTTGTTGGGTGCTATCGTGTCATGTCCAACTCATAGTGACCTCATAGGGTTTTCAATGGCTGATTGTTTCAGGATTGGATTGCCACATCCTTCTTCCATTTTTTCAGTGCTGATGATCAAATCCTGGTATTCAGAAACTGCAGAGCAGTGCTCTACCAACTAAGCTGCCAGTGTAGGAAAAAGATTATCAAAGAGTAAAATCAGAGACACCAGGTAAGAGACTGTCAATGTTGTCCAGTCTAAAGGACTACTATGGATTGCTGTGGTTGCAGTACAGATGCTAAGAAAGAGAAAGTTTCAGTATCTAATTTAAAGGCAGAACTGAAAGGTCTAGCTGTTGAAACATAGTTGCGTAAGGAGTGAAATAATAGAGGGACCATTGAAAGGTTCCTAAGTTTCTCTGTGCAGTTGCTCTTTTGATAGAGTCAATAATTGAGACAGAAGACAGAGAAGAATCAGGATTGGAAAGAAATAAGATTCCTACTAAGAGTACATTGAGTTTGATATGCCACTAGATTTTCAGCTAAAAATAACAACTAGACCTGGGTAGGAGTCCAATGTTCAAGAAAGAGAACAGAAATACATTTGGAAATCATTCGTGTGGAAAATTCATTTCAAAGTTGGATTCATTGAGCCCTCTAGAAAGAAAGGGCCTAAGGTATTCATCAGTTATAAGAGACTCAACAGGAATTTAGGTATCCTGGAATTTAGGAAGGAATAAAACTGAATAACTCATTATGCTGTATTGACAATATGAAAGATTCTTGTAGTGTGTTGGGTATAATTGAGAAGAAAGCAGAAGATAGGAAGAAACAGTCTGGAGAACAAAATCACTATTAATAAGCTGAAATATTACCAAAATAATACAGTGAATAAAGAGAAACAAGAGCAAAAACGCTTAAATCACTGGAGCTCCACATAACAAGCAGAAAATCCCCACAGAGTTGGTTATTACAATTTCTGTGGTAGGCAGTTGACAACTGAGTTTGACAATTGCTACTAACTTTCAATGAATAGCAAGAGAATGATAGTAGATAGTAGAAAATACTCCAAAGAAACCTGTTACATATCTCTGGTGACTTCAGAATTATATGTAGAAAACTTGAAGGACTTGTGAGAACATTGATGGTTTTAATCCCTTTTGGACATTTTGACTTTGGAAAATAAGAGATAGAAGAATAGTTACTTGTACAGATGTACTAAGATGGGGTGGAGCTCATGGTAGAGCACTTGACTAGCATTCTCAGAGCTCTGGGTTTCATCCATGCAAAAGTGACCAGGGTGTGCAGAGGTTCTTACAATTTCCAGAAGTGAATGGTAATCCTGTCAGGTATTCTTCAAAACAGAGTTATATATTTAGGTAATTTTGGAGGTGTAGAGTAATTCACAATCAACAGTAACAGAGAGGGTTGAAAATAACCTACTTTGAGTAAGAGTCAGCCTAGGAGCACTAGATACTTTGTCCAAACGAAATGGACTGCAGAGAAAGGAAAGTAGATATAAACCATATGCAGCTTTATGGCTGAAAGCATCACATCCTCTAGGCCAACCATTCAAAACACTGAAGATTAGAGAAATTACATACCAGTGTGAAAATCAGAAATTTACAAGAAAGAGTATGGTTTCAGGATATCATTTCTTGAGCACTGTTGTATCAATGAAGATAAAGATGGATGGATAGATGGACGGATGGGTGGGCAGATGATTAATGTACAGGATAAACATTTTTTTATTGCTGCTTGCTTTAAGAGTGTTTATATATAATTGCCTGTCAATTCAGGTTAGATAAGGATAATGGCACAAAATTGGCAGGCCCACAAGAAAAATAAGGTCCTAATGGAGATATCAATCATATAGACATCTGCCAAAAATCTCGTACTAAAACCTGATCATGTGACAAAATGTTGTCTTATCTTGCTGGTAATTTCATGGAAGATTAAAAGGGTAAAAAGTGAACTTGTGAACTTAATTTTTACCAGGAAGAAAAATTAATTTATTTTTCAAGCACATTTCAAAACCTCAAGGAAAAGATAGGTATGACCCTAGATTCAAGACCTCAAAAAGAACAGGAGGCCTTTAAAGACAAGTTTCCAACTATAAAAATCACAAATAATCCAGGTGAGGAATAAACTCAGAAACTGATGTAACTACACTATTAGATGAATACAGAATGTGCTCCAAAGAAAATGAATAAAAATAGGTATATGAGCAAGAATAAATAAAAATAAAGGTTACTATAAGCTAAATATAATCAACTGGCTTTTATTTTATATAGTAACGGTGCTCTTGGAACATAGCATGTTAAGAACAAAGGTTTAAGCTAGGGCCAGTGACACTAGCCTATAATCCTGGTGACTTGGGAGGCAGAGGCAGGAGGACTGCAAGAACAGACGCAATCTACATAATTTAGTGAGACCCTGTCTCAACATAAAAATAAAACTAAAAAAGGGGCTGGAGTGCAGTTCAGTAACAGAGCATTTGCAAAAAGCATGCTTGAGACCCAGGGTTCAATCTACTAATAACACAAACACATACACACACATACACATACACACACACACACATACACACACGCACATAAAGATTGTTAAACTAAGATAGGGTTCCAAACGCCCTGCTTCACTTTCACTAAGCATCTCTGCTGTCATATTCTTATATATCAGAGTCCCACAAATTTGTTTGAAATAAAAATGTTCCCACTGGACACAGTGGTTGATGCCTGTCATCCTACCTACTCTGAAGGCAGAGGCAGGAGAATCACAGGTTCCAGGCCAGAAGCAGCCTGTATAATTTAGCAAGACCCTGTCTCAAGATAAAAAATTTAAAAATGGACTAGTGGTGTAGCTCAGTGGTTGAGTGCTTGCAAAGCATGTATGAGGCCCTGGGTTCAACCCCCAAATACTGAAAAAAATAAAAAGGTCCATTGCTTACAAGAAATGTGGTAGAATGCAAATAATCTTTGGGGAAAAGGCTGATCTAGGTTCAAATGCTTGAACTTGTCTGCCCATTGTGGCTCTGAGGAGAGGTAACTATATCCACACATTACCACTTCTACTAATTGTGGCAGGAGCCTCAATTACACCATTTATAAAATAAAAAATTATACTACTTGAATTGTTGAACGCTAACTGATTTAAGGTATATAAAAGCATGATGCCTGCCACATACTAATCATCCCCAAAATAGTAGCTATCATAAACCATATTAGTCCAAACAGTATTTCTGCCACACACAACCCTTATTATGATGTCAGAACAGGGATAGCAATTAACTACATTTTGCTTTGCTTCTCTAGCAAGGAAAAATGCTGCAAAAAGATAGTTAAAAAGAAACTGAAGCTCAAAATAAGTGAGAAAATAGTCAGAAGCTACCTACATAAATGGGAGAAGTACCTGGTATCCCACTCCTGAAACAATCAGCCATTGAAAATCCTATGAATAACAGAGAAGCACTGACAGCAGTGCATGACACAGTGTCAGAGTGTTTTGTCTGCTGTACATAAGGTCACTATGAGTTGGTCCCAACTCAAGGGCACCCAACAGCAACCGCCACCACCTACATAAAGGATGTGTGTCCAAATAACTACTTTCCAAAGATGCACCGATAGGTGTATTGCTAATATCTTAAAATATTCTCAAAACAAATGTCGCTATATGTCTTGCTTTTCTAACTTCAAATTGGAGAATATAGACATTTGGTTTATACAAATTTCAATCAAGTTTAAATACTTCTTTTGGTATCCTAAAGGTTAAATTAAAATATCTACTGGATGAGAGTAAAATATTGAAAGTTTAACAATTATTATACAGAACATCAAGCCTCCTCGAGACAACAAAACAAATACAGTACAAAAGTACAAAATGAACATGTAAAGATCTGTCAATGTGCCTATGTCAACCTGAAAGGGAAGCTGTGATGGTTGCTTCTGTTTTTCTCTCTCCAATACTTCAATCAAGGATGTAGATTTAGAATACTGCATAGAAGGCAGGCATGCTGTCATGGATGACATGAATTGGAGAGGAATTACTGAAAATTTTTTGGTAGAATCACTTTTCAAAAATCTTTAAAAATGATTATAAACAAATAGATATGCAACAGTAATAAAACATGTACTGATCTTTGATTCTCAAAAAAATTACTAGCACCAATATAAATTAAGGGAATTGTCACACCATGTTTTATATCAACAACAAAATCCAGATTTTAGTACAATGATTTTGTTGCATATTATTCTCACTACCATCAGTATTTGGTTTTATTAATAAAGTTGCAGAGAAGTTCTTACACAAGACTTAAAGCACAGCTCTTTTAAACTTAAATTTCAGAAGGTAAACCTTCTTAAGCTTTTTAAATCATTTCCACAAATTGGGGTCTAGAAAAAAAAATGCCAGCTATGTGTCAGAGTACTAAGTTTTAAATATGTTTCCATCTAATAACTAATAGGAAATTTTAATTAATAGGACTTTTAAAATTTTTTCACTTAAATGTGAGCCTAACCATTTTAATGGGCTTATTAAATCACTCGTATGTTTTTCTTTTTTGAATATTCTAAGTTAAAGGTTTTTATATTGGAATATTCCCAGTAGTTGGAAAATATGGTCTTGGTGACAGAAATGAAGCTGGAGATTGCATGATAGAATTTTGTCGGACCAATGACCTTTTCATTGCAAATACATTTTTTCAACATCATAAACGGAGACTATACACATGGACTTCACCAGACGGAACATACAGAAATCAAATTGACTACATATGTGCAAAGAGATGATGGAAAAGCTCTATACAAAATGTCAAAACAAGACCAGGTGCTGACTGTGGATCAGACCATCAACTTCTCATATGCAAGTTCAAACTGACGCTGAAGAAAATTAGAACAAGTATATGAGAGCCACGGTATGACCTTGAGTATATCCCACCTGAGTTCAGAGACCACCTCAAAAATAGGTTTAATGCATTAGACACAAATGACAGGAGACCAGAAGAGTTGTGGCATGACATAAAAGATATCATTCAAGAAGGAAGCAAAAAGTTCTTAAAAAGACAAGGAAAAGAGAAA
>VMDO01011448.1:0-66717 GCA_007922755.1 Pedetes capensis | reverse complement strand
GCTGATTATGGATCGCCCATCAATTGCTCATATGCAGGTTCAAACTAAAACTGAGGAAAAGTAGAACAAGTGCATGTGAGCCAGGGTATGACCTTGGGTATATTTCATCTGAGTTTAGAGATCATCTCAAGAACAGGTTTGACGCATTAGATACTATGATTAAAGATTGGTCGAGTTGTGGCATGCCATCAAAGATATTCATGAAGAAAGCGAAAGGTTAATGAAAGACAGGAAAAAAAAAAAGAAAAGACCAAATTACATGTGTCTCACCCTTAGGGGTATTTCATTAATATAAACTAGGGAAGAGATTAATACAGATAGCAATTTTCCCTTTTCATTTCAAGCTGTATGTTCTCCATCCACTCTAGCCCTTTAAAGTGCATTAAAATCTAGAAAGAAGTGTCTAGTGAGACTCCAGCTGTCATTAAATTTTTGTCCTTAGACACCTATAGGAAAGGCATCACAGTTACCATAATTTAGAATAGAGTAGATTATTTTTAAAAATGTAATTGAGTTCAGGGAAATGATGTAAATTAGGAGAATTTAGACAAAACTCACCTATTTTTCTAGAGGGCAGAATAGAGTCTTGATGTCCAATGGAATAGCACTTCTCTGTAGAAATAAAATCCTAGATCCTACCGCAAAGCCCAGACAGCTGTGAGGGCATCCTGTGGCTCTGGTAATCACATGAGCTCTTTATTGCAGGTGAGAGGGAGGGGCATCGCCACCAACCTCTGCTTTCCCCAGCTTTGCGTTCCTTTTGATCATTGCTTACATCGTATGCTTTTCTGCAAAGACAACTCCTTGATCTAGGAAAGGGGTCTGAAATTCCAAGCAAGTAACTCACTCTTCTATGCCATTTTAGGTAAGATGTGGAAACTAAACATTCAGCCAAGAGTCTGACATCTGGAAGGGCTTGGGAATCCTCTGGGCCAAGGGACATTTTCTTAAGGAGGACATGGGCACCCTAGAGAGGGGAGAGTTTTGTCTCAGAGGGGACATCAGATGGGCTAATCACTAACATTGCTTCCCAGTCTAAGGCATGAGAACCCTTCACCTAAGTGGCTACCTGCCCCCACACAAAATAATGTTTTTAAAATATCCTTTTTATGTGACAGCTGCCATATTTGCAGAGACTCCAACACAGCACCAATTTGGAACCCCATTTTTACTGCAATGCACTGAGGGTTCAAAACTATGGCTAAGCATGTAACTTACATAATGCAGCTTGAACTTGCAGTCATCTTCAATTTCATCTGCACTGTCCTCATCGGAAACTTCCCCTTCCTCTGCATCGTCCCCAAGGTGATAAGGCAACTTCTTGCCCTGAAATGGATCAAAATAGCCCATTTTAAAATGAAAATAACTTCACAACAGCTAAAGGGTAAAAGTGACTGACAGATGAACAGATAAACAAAATGTGGCCTACACATACAGTGGAATATTATTTGGCCTTTAAAAAGGATGAGATTCTGATACATATGACAACAAGAACCTTGGAAGCATTATGCTAAGTGAAATAAGCCAGATACACAAAAAACCAAATACTTCATGATTCCATTTATACATGGTACCTAGAGTAGCAAAATTCATAGAGATGGAAAGTAGTGGTAGTGGGGAGGGTACGGCAAGAGGCAGACACAGGCAGTTATTGAATGGGTATAAAACTTCAGTGCTGCAACATGAAAAGCATTCTGGGAATTAGTTGTACAACAATGTGAATGTTTTTAACACTATTATATATATATATGTGTATATATATATGTATATATATAAATTTTTGAGGTTGTAGATAGAGTTTATGTTATGTGTATTTTAGCACAATTTTGAAAAAGAAGCAATGGAAATAAAATGAGGTATCTCTGGGCCAACCATGACTTCAAATTGACTAGAAGGCAGATAGTTCAAACTAGCAGCAAAATAAAAAATAAAAGGACTTTTAAGAAAAGGCAGTTAGCTGAGCACAGTGGCTCACACCTATAATTCCAGCTACTAGGGAGGCTGAGGCAGAAGTGTCACAAGTCGAGGCCAGAGGCAGCCTGTGCAACTTAGTGAGAACCTGTCTCAAAATAAAAAATAAAAAAGTGACTGGGAATGTGGCTCAGTGGTAGAGCATTTTTCTAGCAGGTATCCTGGGTTCAAACAGAGAGAAAGAAAGAAAGAAAGAAAGAAAGAAAGAGCATTATTTAATTAAATTTAATTAATTGGAGATATTATATTATTAAAAAATCAGACCAGCTTCTTTTCATGAATATATGACTCATGGTAATACATATTATTCCATCCCATCATGTACAGCTGCCACAGTCCAAATATTGGTATCCCCCAAATTCATAGGCTAGAATATAATACTATGGTTATTAGGGGTGATAGCATTAAGTGGTAGGGCCTTTGAGAAGCAACTAAATCTTGAAGGCTCCACTGAGCTTCCCTGCCCCTTCTGTCATGTGAAGGTACACAGCAGGCACCATCTTTGAGGAACAGGCCCTCTCCAGATACCAAATCTGCCAGTACATCGAGTTTGGACTTCTCAGCCTCTGGACCTATGAGTGATACATTTCTGCAGCTTGTAAATTCCCCAGTCTAAGATATTTCGTTACAGTAGCCCAAAGGGACTAAGCCAATAGCCATCAGGCTAAGGCCCTCGAGACCAGCCGGTTCTCCTAGGCAACCAGTCGGTTCTCCTAGGCAGGTTCAAGGTGCCCTCAACACTTGCACACTCACACTCCCTTTGCAATCAGCAAGATTCTGTTTCACAGAAATGCCACGAGACTCCCACACAGCCTGAGCACAGCCCTCAGAATCCCACTCACTCACTCACCTGTACACTTTAGAAACCACAAACTTTTTGACAAGGGAACATCTTTTTGTTTCTTTTGTTGTATTTGGTTTTTGTTTTGTTTGTTTGTGTGTGTGTGTGTGTGTGTGTGTGTGTGTGTGTGTGTGCATGTGTTTTGAGACAGGATCTCACTATGCAATCCTGTCTGGCCTCAAACTCTCTTATGTGTCCCAGGCTGCCCTTGAACTCACAATCCTCCTGCCTCGGCCTCCAGAGTGCTGGGATTACAAGGTGTGCACTGCCACACCTGGCTTGAAAATTCTTCCAGTAAGGTGGTAAAATACTCAAGTTATAAAGTTACATTCACACCTGAGCATGCATCAGAGATTGGTTCCAGAGCTCCCCTCAGATGCCAATTCCGAAGACGCTCAAATTCTTTACATAAAATGATACAGTATTTGCACATCATCTATGCACATCCTCCTACTGAGTCTTCTCTAGATTATTTATAATATCGAACACAATGTAAATGCAATGTAAATATTTATTTATCATATTGTATTATTTAGGAGGTCTGGGGTTTAGTTCAGTTGATTAGAGTGCTGCTCTATGCTCTCTGAGGCCCTGGGTTCGATCCCTGGTACCACAAAAAATGGGAGAAGGATGTGGTAATCCATTCTCAAAGCCATCCCAAAACAATCAGCCATTGAAAACCCTATAAATAAAAGAGAAGCACTGACACAGTGCCAAGGAGTATTTTGTTCTGTTATACATGGGGTTGCTATGAGTCAGACCCGACTGGATGGCACCTAACAACAATTGTTTAGGAAATAATGACATGTTCAGTACAAACACAACTTTTTAGATATTACTTTTGATCTGTGGTTTGTCAAATCTGCTGATAGAAGAGAACTTAGTGTATATGCATAGTATGATCTCAGTAATGTAGAAAAACACAGGAGGAAAGTCTGGAAAGAAATATTATCAACTGTTAAAAGTAACTGTCTCTGGGTAAGAGTATTATAATGACAGTTATCTTCCCTTTTTCTACATTTCTCAATTTATATTCAGAAAAAGGAAAAGTTAACACAAAAGCACATTGGGGGGCCACCTGGGGGACAGCCCTCTGCACCAGCAGGTCTCTTGCTTGTGCACAGAGAACACATCAAACATGTCCTATAATCTCCTGGAGGGTGGGGTGGGCAGAACGAGGCTCTGAGGCTAAGTGGCTGAGGCCGCCTCTAAGACAGTCCCCGGTCTCCTGCCTCTGATCGCCTTGCCCTCCTATAATCCTCTTGTGGTGAGTGTGGGCTGCCTGCAGTCTGCATTGCTTCCACCCATTCCAATGACTGCCTCTAGCTCTCCTGGTACACATAAGCCCTGGGACATTCCGTGCCAAGTGATCCGAAGTCCAGTTACACAGAAGGGACTCAACTAGTATATGTTAAGTATCCACCTTAAATTCCACTGCCCAAAAGGAAAACTTTAAGCAAATGACCTCACTCTATGATTTACCTTTTGACTGACAGCTAAAGAACACTTAGGAAACGTTGACACCACTACAAAGGTGACATTTCATTTTCTAACCCAGAAATCAGTTACCACTGGGGTTGCCTTTAGGAAGACTTGGGCAAATTGACCTAATGTTATCTGTTACATTATCTATTGCTTATATTCAAAGTGCTTTTGCGCATATGAGTACCTGGCAGCCCCCCTTTGATGAATTCTGAATCTATAATTTTCATTTAATTGATAAGAGAACAAATTTTGACCAATTCTAAAGATGAAAACTGTGATGGCTAATCTTGATTGTCAACTTGATTGGATTAAGAAATACCTTGGAGATTAGTACCCCCATGTGTCTGTTGGGCTGGGATTTAGCTCAGTTGGTAGAGTGCTGCACTGCAGTCCCTGAGGTCCTGAGTTCAATTCCCAGCACCACAAAAATGGGAGAAGGACCTGCCAATCCACTCCCAAGGTAATCCCGAAACAGTCAGCCATTGAAAACCCTATGAGGGTCGCTATGAGTCGGATACCAACTCGATGGCACACAACAACAACAACAACAACATGTGTCTGTCAGCTTGTCGTGCTGTGGGCGCTTGTGTGTTGCTGTGATGATGAAAGCTATGCCACTGGTATCTCAGATACCAGCAGGGCCACCCATAGTGGACAGGTTTCAGCTAAGTTTCCAGTCTAAGACAGACTAGGGAGAAGGACCCAGCAGCACACTCCAAAAACGATCAGCCACTGAAAACCCTATGAATAGCAGTAAAGCACCATCAAATGTACTGCTGGGAAATGAGCCCCCAAGGCTGGGAGGCATTCAAGAAATGACTGGGGAAGAGCTGCCTCCTCAAAGTAGAGTCAACTTTAAAGATGAGAATGGAATAAAGCCCCTGGGATCTCTTTTTGCTGATGTGGCACGACTCGAAATGAGAAGAAACATAGTGACTGCAACATTGAGCTCACCATAAAAAAAGATCGTGTGTATGGTACTGTGCTGGGTAGTGTTTAATTCTGTTGTACATAGAGTCGCTATGCATTGGATCCAACTCCACGGCACACAACAACAACAAGGAGATTAATAAGCACATCTCTGGGTGTGTCTGTGAGGGTGTTTCCAGAGAGTATTACATAAAGGAGGAAGACCTTCCATGAAGGTGGGCAGCATCATCCAATAGACTGACGGCACAAATGGAATAAAAGGTGGAAAAGACAGAAGCCCACTATTGTAGGCATTCTCCCTCTCGCTGCTTCCTGGCCACCATGATATGACCCGCTCTGCTCTGCCACATCCTTTCATCATGATAGGCTGAAACCTCTGACACACGCCAAAAAGAACCCTTCCTCTCTTCAGTTGTTTCTTTCATGTATTTTCATCACAGTAATAAAAATTTTGACTAACACAAATACTTTACATCTCTCCTTTGTGCTACCCTCCCTTAAGGCTCCACTTAGGGTTTGCCATGAAATCTACCATTTCCATAACTTTCCTGCTCCTTCTCTGTGAGATTCAGTGTTTTGTGCACAACCCTTGTAAGTGAAATACAACCCAGCCTACTGTTCTGTTCTTTAGGTTTTCAATCTCAAAGCAATGCAATCAGCCAAGGCATTTGTTAGTCTAAACAAAAATTCACTAGAATTAAGTAAAATCACAGTGACCCAAAAATTTTACATTTAAGGAATTGTCCTTCTGACTATTCTTCGCATATTCTTTCCCATATACACGAGTCCTATAGGGCATTATGACTGTGCCTTTGTTCCTCTTTGAAGAGAGTGCTTCTCTCTTATATAACCAAAGCTGATCAACCATGAAGCCTTTTTTTTTCTTTTGACAGACAGTTATTGGAGCTTGAAATGGGAAAAAAGAATGTGAATAAAATGCTCTCACGTATGGGAACTTTCTCCTCTCCTGCACCTCACACTCCTGTACCCACATTTCCCTCCAGCCTCTAGTGAACTCTTATGGACTGAAACATTACACATTTAGCATACAGTATTGATGGCCACACCTCACAAAAACAAATCCTAGGATATGCAGCCAGTCAACAATGACCTTCCTCTGAAGTCATGACTATAATTTGAAATAAGATACATACGGAGATCTGGACAATCCACCATGTATTGAGTTGAATTTTTATTCTCCTTTTAAATTAGTCTTCAGTCATTAGGGAGGGAAGGCTTAGGCAATCATCAATGCCTTTGACTGCATTTCTGGAATTACCTTCACTAGGATTTTGCCTTTCAGACTCTGAGGGCTTGGAAGTTGCCTGCACTCTCCCGTGTCTACAGACGACAGGTCCAGTCTGTCTTGGAATATTCCTTTCAAGTACTGAGCAATCTTCCTTTGCTGCTGGATGCTGCAGTGATTCTCAATAGACAGTATCACAGGGAACCTGAGAAAACAGCAACATATTCCAAAGGTGTCAGATGCACAAGGATTCTTAGAAATGATTCTGTATGCACAGCATTCTTGCAGTCCTACTGACGGTATTTGCAATAGGGTTGCCAATTAAACTTCCACTAAAATAAGAAAGTTCAGAGATGCAGTTAAAAAAATTCCTCTAGACAAATATACTTTGCTAGGATAATGGCTGAACAAGATGCCAATCCACATGGGATGACTTAATCTAATATTTTGCATTAGGCAAAAAAAAAGAAGAGAACATTATATTATTTAAAGAAACAAAAAAACAGAAAATTTTAAAAGAAATGGAAAACCTAAGGAAAGAAAACTCATATAACATAATTTTGCCTTATTTATTCAAAAGTCTAGATACATCTAAGAGACTACTATATATCACTAAATGCAGTTGTTGTTGTTGTTGTTGTTAGGTGCCGTCGAGTCGGTATCCAACTCATAGCGACCCTCTGTACAATAGGAGAAACACTATTGTCAGTGCTTCTCTGCTGTGCATTGGGTTTTCAATGGCAGGTTGATTTTTGGGAGGGGGTTGCCAGGTCCTTCTCCCAAAATGCAGTTATTTCCTCTTAAAAATATACAACCACTCACCATCTTGAAAATTACTATTAAGGATCAAACAACATGGTGGAATTTTGTGTTTTATAAATTATATCTGGAAAAAAATCTTTCTCTGGGTTTTTATGACAAGCACAGGTGCCACAGTACAGTCTGTGATCCCTTGAAGTTACATTCTGTCTGCATTAGGAAAACCTGGTGCTGGAGGTGACGTTAGCGCTGGCCTCTTACGACTGCAGTGGGTTTGGTTATCTGACTGTGGTCTGTTCATTTCCACACCTTCACACAGGACTTATCCTACAGTGTCAGGAAGAGAAAACAACAAACTAGCCATCCCGGGTCACCTTGCAGTCACATGGGGGGTTTTAACAATAAATATTTAAATGATCAATTCATTTATAAAGAGCCCATTAGTGCCAATGACGCTTAGCATAAGCCTGTACTTCTCAGCATAGAGGGGTGATTTTGCACCGCCTCACGGCAGGAGACATTTGTCAGTGTTGGGAGATATCTTTGGTGGTCACAGTTTGGAGGGTACTACCAGCATTTAGTGAGGGGAGGCCAAAGATTCTGCAATGCATGAGAAAGTCCCTGTGACAACAGACAGTCCAAAATGTCACTAGAGTCAAGGTGGAGAAACAGTGGTAAAAAGATGCAATTAAATTTAAGAGACAAAAGAAAATGGCCGAACTCTTAAAATGCACTAAACAAGCAAGTTAATTGTTGCTATTCAAAATGCATTTCTTCTACGGGTTCCCGGACTTGAAAGTCAGCAATCACATCGGACCTCCAAGGTATATAGGTAGCAGGCCTTCTCTGCATACGACTTCATATATTTTGAAATACAGGCAAAATTACATCATCAACTCAGCTAAGGCTAGTAGAAATCAAGGTTCTGAAGACTGATCAGTATTCAGTACTCCACATGAAAGATACTATAAATCTGCTATGCAACACAGCAAATGTGTGATTATTAGAATAGTATTTAACCTCATGGTTAATCAATAAGACCAAATATTAAACATTTTAAAGGCTACTAACTTCTAAAATATTAATTTTATGCAATTGTAATTTTAATTTGCTTTTTCATTCATAAATCCTTTCTTGTATGTCTGATATATTGCAGGTCCCTGCTAAGACAATAAGAAATGAATAAGAAATGACTAAGACATAGCCTTGTGTTTACCATGGGTTCTCAATCTTACAGATTTAAAAGGTAAGTGCAACAGAGTGTTATATGATATGACAGAAATAAATTCAGGTGCTAAATACAGAGGAAAAGGAAGACATAAATCAGCTAGCAGCTCAATATGTTTGCCAGAGGGAAAATGCTTAAATAATCTTGCTGAATAAACAAGAGGAGAGTAGGGAAGGGTGTTTCAGGCAGAGGGAACAGAATACATAGGAGTTGGAGTTGTAAAACCTCCAGGCTCACTGGGGAAGGTGAAAGATAGTCACTGAAGGCAGAGTGCTAAGTCTCTGAGGAGCAAAGATAGGGGAAGATACTGAAGAGGAAGAAGTAGCCAGCCCATGAACGGCATGAAGATATGCCTGTGGAAAAGGACTTTGAGCTGGGCGTGGTGGTGCACGCCTGTAATCCCAGTGGCTCGGGAGGCGGAGGCAGGAGGATCACAAGTTCGAGACCAGAGGCAGTCTGCGTAACTTAGCTAGACCCTGTCTCAAAAAGTAAAAAAAAAAAAAAAAAAAAGAGGGGGGTGCTGGGGGCACAGCATGCAAGCATGCAAGCACAAGGCCCTGGGTTCAACCTCCAGTACCAGAAAAAAAAGAGAGAGAGAGAGAAAGAAAAGGACTTTAAGATAAAAATTACAAAAACTTGCTCATACCTTAGAGAAAAAACTATGGCACCAGGGTGGATGGACAAAGGGAGAAACGAAAATGTAAAGAGGGCAATGAAGTCAAAGATGACTTAGAAAGTAAACTTGAGAGCAACTGGCTGAATATAGAATGACTCTCAGTTTCTGGCTAAAGTCACTGATGGCAGTGCTGCCTCTAACTAAAAAGAAACAGAGCAAGGGACAAGAGGAGGTTGGGCAGAATGAGATGCTGAGTTCAGTTTGAGGCATAAGCCACACAGCTGGAGTCTTCTGTGCAATGTGTAGCTTCTCACACTGATGGGGAACTCAGATGAATATTTGCTGAACACTTTTTATATAAGTTCAGAGCATGTAATTAGATAAATATCCAAAAAGTAGACCACAGTCAACATCTTAGGAAATAGTAACTATGAAGTGACAGGGGAAATGGAACAGAAGACCATAGGCCAAACACACAGAGAAGCAATGCCAGCAAAGGAGAAGAGAATGAAATAATGGAAGTCAAAAAACTCACAAGTCTGAAGGAAGAAATATTTAACATTATCGAATGCCAAGGAAGGACCAAGCAGGATAAGGATATCAGTCATGTCAGTATACATAGGACATCCAGCCAGTCTAAAACCCTAGATGTTCTTATTTTACTATAAAATCAAAAAACGATTTGTCATATAAACCGTATATTCTCGATTCTCACCTGCACCTTTTCAACAGCTTCAGAGGGCTGCACACTGTGTGTGGTTCAGCAGCCACACCCCATGGATTAGTGTAGTGCCCAGTCCCAGTGGGGCTGTACTTACTCGTTCCTCACAAAGGCATGCTTATTGATGGTCTCCACAACATCTCGGAAGAGAATTTTTGAAGTGAGAGTATAACCATGGTGCACTACTGGCTCTCCGTCTGGGCCATCCCAGCAGTCAACTGTCAAAAACAGAACCCCACATCAACAACCCAAAGTCTCTAGTATTTATTAATATTTTCAGAAATTCAAGACACATATTAAGTTTATTATTGGACATTAGTTAGTATGATATCACAAACATGATAAAGATGTCAACACAGAGAAATGGATTTCTGGCACACTTACCAGGATAAAGAATGAAAGATATTAAATGATTTGTTTTCTGGGTGCTTGTAGTTTACAAAGATGTCGTAGTCATAAGCAGCCTAACATTTACCAAAAACTCTGTTACAAGTTGATCTAAATCCAACCAAGCATGCCCAAGGACATGATATTTCTTTTTCATTTTTAATTTTTTTAGCAGACAAAATTATGAATTTCATTAGAACTTTTCATACAGGTATCTCATGAACTTTGCTCATAATCACCTCCCATTACTCTCTCGTCCCCTTTCTCCCCACTGGTCCCCCTTCTTCCCTCCAAGTAGTCTCTCCTTTACTTTAAAGTCATATATATGTTTTACCTTCTATTTTTAATCTAGGTTCCATATCTTTCTGAGTCTGGCTTCTTTCGCTTAACATGATGATCTCCAATTTCAAGCCATGTGATACTTCTTAATGAACACATCCAAGTTCACTTCTCCTTGTTTAGGGTTCTAAGGTCCACTAGCAAGGCTTTTCATGATTGTTCACTTAAACTTGTTATGTTCCCACTAAATATATTTCCATCTTGTTAACTGTACAGTAGTTATAAAATATCGTCAAGTTCCTAAGTTCAAATACTCAGGTTCTGCCAAAATTTATGTGAATAAGAGCAAATGGTTTAATCATTTGAAGCTTGTTTTCCCCATCAATGAAACAAAACAATCATTGCACTTATATCAAAATCTGAGAGATGATTAAAGTTGTAAAGTTGCTCATGATACTGCATGGCACACAGTAACTATTACTGTTACAGATACTGTGGATAAGGCTATATATACAATCCCATTGGCTTCCAGCAGAACAAAGACAACAGTTTCCTCACCGTGTTCCCTAAATTAAGGTTTGCCTTCCCCTGTTCTACACTCTGCCACTAGATTAATTTCTTAAAACACTACCTTCCCCAAGTTGCTGTTTCATTCAATAGCTTACTCAGCACATAAGGCAGCACCCTAGTAGCTAGATTAGAAATACATGCTAAAATTAACCAATAATTACTCTACAGCAGCTCCTGTCTGCCTAACACCTGGGTCTCCATTTCTTGTGCTGGAGACCTGCTAGGTACTCCTGAAGCCTGTTTCCTCTTCAGGTAGCATAGAGCCTCATCTTCCCTTGTAGCAGGGTATGGCCAATGAAACACAGGCAGAAATGATGGACACCACTTCCAGGTCTTGTCAGTGTAACCCTGCCTTATATCATCACCCCACCTCTCTTCTACTGCGACTTTAGAAGCCATATGCCACAAACCACATAACCACAAGCAGAAAAGTTGGATTCCTAAATCATTGCTCCATTCACACCTACTTTGGACCTGACATAATGGAGAAAAAATCTTCTGTTATTTCATGGCACAGAGATTTTTAAGGTTTAATTAAAGGGAACTAGAATTGCTTTAATATCCTAGCTTCTACCTGACAAGTAAACTGTGTTTCTCCTACACCCAGACTCACAGATCTCTTCTTCTAGGTAGACAGGCTCCCCATATTCAATGCCATGCCCATGCCTTTGTTTCTTTCAAATCTGAATCCCAACCAAGTCTAAGCTAGGAGACCCCATAAAACTTTGCCACCCCTCATCACACGTCTTCATGGTTGGGGTTACAAACTCAAATATCAACAAGGGCCCATCAGCTAACAGCAATGAGTACAGCAGCCCAACAGGAAGCAGCTGTCTGAATGAGACAACTCCCTTTCACTACCATTCACTGCTAGGTAGAAATAAGTATCCTGGTTGTCAGATCTCCTAAGTCAAGTCAAAGATTTACATTTTATTGCTGTGGATTTCCCCAATTTTTAAATACTGGCAAACAATTCATTTTTAAAAATATAATATAAGCCAAATACAAACAATTCTGCAGGGTGGATTGGCAAATGGCATGCATGCTGAAATCCAGCCTTTAATTGTTGTTGTTGTTGTTAGGTGCTGTTGAGTCCGACTCATCACGACCCTCATAGGGTTTTCAATGGCTAACTGTTTCGGGATTGCCTTGGGAGTGGGTTGCCACGTCCTTCTCCAGCCTTTAATTGTTGTTGTTGTTGTTAGGTGCCGTCGAGTCGGTATCCGACTCATAGCGACCCTCTGTACAACAGGGGAAACACTATTGTCAGTGCTTCGCTGCTGTTCATAGGGTTTTCAATGGCAGATTGATTTTTGGGAGGGGGTTGCCAGGTCCTTCTCCCAAGCCTACAGCACCTGGTGTTCCCAGGTGGTCTCCCATCCAGGTACTAACCAGGCCTGACCCTGCTTAGCTTCCGAGATCTGACGGGATCGGATTCCACAGGGCTACGGCTGCAGGCAGCCTTTAATTAGGACCATACAATTCAGAACCACACTTGTTCTCATTTTCACGGAACCTTCTTTATATGCATCCTTTGTACGTTTCTGCAGGAGATATCTCTGTTTCCTATTAAATATTCAAAACGTTTGCCAAAATCATAGTGTGGTGATAATTAATTTTAAATATTATCTGAGCTAGTCTATGAAACTTAGTTGCTTAGTCACACAGCAGTTTAGATGTTATAATGAAGATTTTTTAACATGTGGTTACTACTTATATCAATATGCTTTCAGTAAAGCAGATTATTCTGCATATTGTGGGTGAGCTTAGCCCGGTTGAGGACTCTGAAAGAAAGAATCAAAGGAGGAGAAATTTACCTCTAGAAGGAAACATAGAAATTCTGCCTGGGTTCCGAGCCTGATTCACTTTGGAATTCACACTCACGACTACAACATCACCTCCAACCTAAGTCTCCAGCCCTACAGATTTCAGACTTCCCACAATTATGTGATCCAGTTCCTTAAAATCAGTCTTCTAGTCCCAATCTCTTTCTCTTTCTCTGTATCCCTTTATTGGTCCTATTTCTCTGGAGAAACTTAACTAATGCAGTTATTTCTATTAATCCATTAAGCATTGGCTATTCAGATATCTCTAGGGAACAAAACTAGAAAAAATAAGAGGAAAATGAATTTTCAAGGTCAATATCACAGGACTGTTAGGAACAGAGTTTAACAATAAAGATGCCATTGGGAAGATGAAGCTATTGTACTCTATGTTTTATACATACTATACCACAAGTGAAGCCTGCAGCCGTACCACTGTGGCATCTGATCCCCTCAGATCTTGGAAGCTAAGCAGGGTTGGGCCTCGTTGGTGCTTGGATGGGAGACTGCCTGGTAACACCAGGTGCTGTAGACTTGAGAGAAGGACCCAGCAACCCACTCCCAAAAAACAATTAGCTATTGAAAACCCTATGAATAGCAGAGAAGCATGACAATAGTGTTTCGTCTGTTTTACATAGGGTCACTACGAGTCAGACACTGACTCAGTGGTACCTAACAACAACAATATACCAAAAGTGTACCATAGCACTATACTATGTATATACTCTACTAAACTACACTGTGTGGGGCCTGAAAATGAGGTCAAATGTATCAAAAAATCTCAAAAGAGAAGACTTATTTCCCTTTCTCTACATACTTAAGATTCTTTTGTGTGTGTGTGTGTGTATGTGTGTGTGCTGAGGATCGAACCCAGAGCCTCATGCATTCTAGGCAAGCACTCTACAACTAGGCCACAACCCTGGTCTCATGATTCTTTAATTTATCCCTGAATATAACCACGGAAAGAACAAACAAGCATTTCAAAAATGTACTCCTATGCTACATAGTGGGCTGGGATTTAGCTCAGTTGGTAGAGTGCTGCGCTATAGTCTCTGAGGTCCTGAGTTCAATTCTCAGCACCACAAAAATGGGAGAAGGGCCTGGCAATCCACTCCCAAGGCAATCCTGAAACAGTCAGCCATTGAAAACCCTATGAGGGTTGCTATGGGTCCGATACCGACTTGATGGCACCTAACAACAACAACAACGCTAAATAGTGGTATTTCAATCAATAGTCCTGTAAGATTACATAGTGGTGATCCCATAAGAGTATAATGGAGCTAAAACTCTATTACCTAGTGACACTGTAGCTGTCATAATACCCTAGTGCAACACATCCATCACTTAGTGGTGACACTGGTGTAAACAACCCACTGCACTGCCAGTTATATAAAAGTACAGCATACACAATTATGTACAGTACATAATAGTTGACAATGGTAATAAACAATTGTTATTGGTTTATGTATTTCCTATTCCACAGTTTTTCATCATTATTTGGAGCACAGTCTTTCTACTTATTAAAAGAGTTCACCAAGAAACAACGTGCTGTTTTACCCTGGCTGCAGCCTCTATGACACATGTTTACTGCATCTCTTGATTGCAGCAGGCTGGGGTTTTGCCCAGTTGGTAGAGTGCTGCACTCTCTGAGGCCCAGGGTTTGATCCTTAGCACTGCAAAACTGGGAGACATGCATGGCACTCCACTCCCAAAGCAATCTCGAAACAATCAGCCACTGAAAACACTATGAGCAGCAGAGAAGCAATGACATAGTGCCAGGCATGGCATAGTGCTGGGGAGTGTTTCATTCTGTTGTGCATAGGGTCATTATGAGCTGGACCCAACTCAATGGCACCTAATAACAACAACAACTTGATTTCACCAAGAAGCTGCAAGGAATAATGGATCAGTACCACTAGGTTTGTGCACGTACACCGTATGATGTTTAACCAAATCGCCCAACATATTTCCCAGAATGTTTCCCTAACATTAAGCAACTCATGACAGTGTAATCTACACAACCTTTACCCTGATTTATCATCCCATCTTAGAGGAAAAATGGTGCAATAGTGTTCCTCATAAATACCCTAATATCTTTCCAAAAACAATGCAAAGTAGACAGGGAAATGTAATGACTGGCTTCTTTATCATATCTTCATAAAAATAGCTCTTAACACTCTGTCAGCCTTGAGAGAGGGCACACTTTTGCTAATATTTATAACATAGGCTGAGTATCCATAGTTGACGATGGATGGCTTCTTCTAACGTTTTATGTCAAATTTCATAACTCTGTTAAATGAAGATAATAATGCTCCCTAATGCCACTGATATCTTACTATATGACATTCGTGGGCAAGTTCAAGTGGCAGTGAAGTTTCCTGTAAGGGCTTACACTGTGTGGGAATATTGGCAATATAGAAATCTTCTAACCGATTCCCCTAGCCACAACATAGCAAGGCTCCTTTGTTCAATCGGGTCACACACTACAGGCCCCAAAACACTCTAATAACAAAGAGCCAGTTATCTGAAAGCCATGCAGCTAATGCAACAGCTCTTCATGACAGAACTTAAGGATGTTCCACCCTGGTGACACTCCCAGAGATAACAGGAGAGGTTGTAAACCAATTGTGACAGCAATGCAACATCAGTTCCATAATGAGAGAGAAAAATCTCACAGACAGAACATCCACATTTATTTTAAAAACTCAGGCTAAAAAGCAAGTGAATGAAAGGGCACATATACAACAAAGTCTTATTTGTCCTCCCCAAGACACCACATACATCCATACTGAGAACATTACTGCGGCTGAACTAATGGAGATGGAAAGTAAAACATTATCAAAACAGAAGCTTGAAAGAAGAGAGACGCTGCAGGTCATACGACAATGAAGAAACTGTCCAGAACCATTACTCTCCATTCTTAAAGTTATGCTCAGCAGAAGCTGCCTCAGAAAAACATCTGTGGGATCTGAAATTTTCAGTCTACAACCTACTACATTCTATAAGGCAGATTGTTTAAATCTTAGCTGCAGCTGCTTAAGAATAAACCAAAATTCATCCAGACCCAAGGTGGATAAAGTGCCACTGGTATATATGAATTCAGATCCAAAAATATGGTGAATGTTTACATTTGAAAAAATTACTACAGTAAAAGGCACATTGCCATTAAACTCCCCTCAAAATGCCCCCTCTGGCTTCAAACCCACTTATCCTATCATTCTTTCTACTTTCTGAAGCAGCTCTGAACTCTTCTTTCATCAGTTTCTTTGCACTGTCATTGTTGCCTCGATGTCCTGAATCACTTCAAAGTGTTTACCTTTCATGATCTTTTTGACTTTGGGGAAAAGCCAGAAGTCACATGGGGCCAGATTCAGAGAATAAGGTGGATGAGAACACACTGTAATGTTTTTATTTTGCACAAATTGCCATACCAGAAGTGCTATTTGTGATTCATGATTTAGGGCCACTTTAAAGTATCTCTTAACCATAGCTCACACCCAACTGTATCTATTAAGTTGAAACTTGTCCCACACACTGTTATTAAGGTTTGATATGCTGCTTGTCACTTCCTGTATTGAAATATCCCTGCCTTTCTGTTGAATGGCACTCGACAGGGCATCCACTGAATTCTTTGATCACATGACTCAAAATGAGAAGAAACACAGTGTCTGCAACACTGGACTCAAATATAAAAAGATCATGTGCACGGCACAGTGTTGAGTAGGTAGTGTCTTGATCCATTGTACATATGGTCACTATGAGTCAGACCCGACTCAACAGGATCTAAAAACAACAAATATACCTAGGTGTCTCTATGCCTAAGCTCCAAATAAGAACTACAATCTTTGGGTCATACAACTGATAGAAATTGTTGTTGTTGTTAGGTGCTGTCGAGTCAGGTCCAACTCATAGTGACCCTACGTACAACATAAGAGTTTTCAATGGCTGATTGTCTCGATTGATTTGAGAGTGGATTGCCATGTCCTTCTCCTGTTTTTGCAAGGCTGGGGAATTGAACCTGAGGCCTAAGAGAGTGCAGAGCAGCACTCTACCAACTGAGCTAAACCCCAGCCCCAGAAATTATTTGGAGACATAAAAGATCATGTCACTAAATCTTAAAACTTTAGTTGTCGGGAGTTGGTTATCACTTCATGGAGTCACTTTTTAAAAGCCATTTTCCATACCTGGTCTCCAAGACAATGCCACCATTTAAAAGGATGGGCAGCCATTGGTGCAAATCCAGTGAGACTGCTTGCCAGGACCTCTCTATGCATGTCAAACATGCAAAGCTTATTGAGTGCTGAGTGAACAAATCACTCGAGAATGGTTGAGAGCACCAGAATGTCACCTCAAGGCCTTCTGCTGCTTGAAAGGGTTTTCCTTTTGTTGCTATTTTATAAGCATCTTCGTTATTCACTTACTTAAGCTCCTCAATCATTAGTCGCTTTTGTCAGTTTTCCCCACAGTGACTACAAAAATACTGTTATAAAACTAACCCTCCAGAAGACGCATCTTCTAGTGGTATTAGTGGTTCTGTATGCAGAGACTTCTTAATGCATGCCCAGGTTTATACAAGTTGATTTACCTTAAAAATATTACTATCACTTTTATAGTAGAAAATTCTTCAAACCAGTTACTATCTGACAAAGAACCTCAACCTAAACGGTCTTATCAGTTTTCTGGAATGAGGCTTAGCTCAGTTGGTAGAGGACTGCTATGAGCTCTCTGAGGCCCCGTAATCAAGAGGGTATACACGGTTTAGAAATGCAAGCAAAATAAATAAGGGGCTACCAATGAGATCAAGAGCCTAGAAGGCTCAAAAAATAATAGAAAAATGTATAAAGTTAGCTGGGCATGGTGGCACATGCCTGTAATCCCAGAGACTCAGGAGGCAGAGGCAGGAGGATCACAACTTCAAGGGCAGAGGCAGGCTGCATAGCTTAACTGTGGTGCTGATCCACAGCACCACAAAAAATTCGAGAAGGACCTAGCACCCCACTCCTGAAACAATCAGCCATGGAAAACCCTATGAATAGCAGAGAGGCACATAGTGCCAGGAATCGCACAGTGTCGGGGAGTGTTTCGTTCTGTTGTGCGTAGGGTCACCATGAATTGGACCTGACTCAGTGGCACCTAACAACCACCACCACAACCACCACAATCATTTTTGTGCTTTATCAGTTGCCCTATACTGCCTCATATGCTTTAGGACAACCAGTTACTCTCCTGCTGACTGCCAGAACACCGCCACCAAAAAGCAATTCCCCTGTGCTCCATGGCATGTCCAGTCCACCATAAATAAACTCCCTTTATCTTCAGACTCTTAGAATGCTCCCTCAGCCTTCCTACCTTGATTAATCCTAGTCTCACCCAGATGCTAATTCCTTTATCCACAGATGCTGCGGTGTACGTCATAGACTCAGAAGGCTTTCTCTAGACCTGCACTGCTACTTTTAGGCAATTGATCTCCTATACTCATAAAGAAAAATCCCCTCCTGTTCTGAAGATCACTTTATTCAACTCTACCTTACCAGCAGGTTTCAAATACCTTTTTCATGGCATGCTTTTTGGATTTAAGTAACTAGTTTATAGTATTTACCTCCGACCTACTCCTGTCAGCTTCCTTTGTGAATTAAAAGTCCACATAGCAATTTACTTGCTACCTCAAAGGCGACAGTCTCTTGCTTCACTCATGACATTCTCTAGATGTTGCCCTGTAACTATGGCTCTCTACAATGATGTCCGCCTGTTCTTGGTTTTTTGGTATATGTGATTTTGATTTTCTGCATGGTTTTGTTTGTTTGTTGTCAGTACTTGAGGGTGGAAGCCATGGGCTCGCACATGCTAGGCAAGTGCTCTACCACCGAGCTGCACCCCAACCCCCTTTTCATTTTTTATTTTGAGTCAGAGTCTCACTAAGCTATGCAGCCTGCCTCTGTCCTTGAAGTTGTGATCCTCCTGCCTCTGTCTCCTGAGTCGCTGGGATTACAGGCATGTGCCACCATGCCCAGTTAACTTTCTATATTTTTCTATTAATTTTTGAGCCTCTAGGCTCTTGATCTCATTTGGTAGCCCCTTATTTATTTCACTTCCATTTCTAGACTGTGTATACCCTCTCGATTACTTACAAGAGCCTTCACCAACATGCTGAAGACATCACAACCTAGAAATCCAGGAGCTGATATCAGTTCTCAGGGCTGGGATTTAGCTCAGTTGGTAGAGCGCTGTGCTGCAGTCTCTGAGGTCCCGAGTTCAATTCCCAGCACGATAAAAATGGGAGAAGGATGTGGCAATCCACTCCCAAGGCAATCCCAAAACAGTCAGCCATTGAAAACCCTATGAGGGTCGCTATGAGTCGGATACCGACTCCACGGCACCTAACAACAACAACAACGTATCAGTTCTCATGTATCTTCACTGCTCCTATATCTAAGCCAATGAATTCTGTGGGGGACGTGGGGTGGAGGAGCTTAAGCAGGCAGATTTTGTATCACCTAAGACAGTTTTGGAAATTAGCTATGTCTTCCGCAATGTATTATCTTATCAATTCCCTTGGCAAAAGTTTGCTGGTTTCCTAAACCAGCCAGCTAATCTCCACCCACCTTCCGCTGTGTGGGTGACACTCTCTCCGGCTTCCCTGAGAACACAGGAATGATCAGGCAGAATCCCTTTCCAAATCTTTTCTCCCCCTCATCTTACCTAAAACCAAAACAAACAAAACCCAAAACCTGCATCATGCCCTCCCTCAAGTCTTGACATCACCTCCAACACACCCTGTATCAAGTCTTCTCACATAGAAAAATGCCCAGTTGGCAACCCACGCAGCATAGCAGCTCCTGTCTTTCCACTAATTAATGCACCACCAAGGCTGCAAGGCTGAACTCACCAACAACTGCCAGGTGGCAAATGCAACCCGCCTGGATGTTAGACTTGACCGTATCTGACCGTTGTGGTCCATCGAACACTTTGAACAATTCCTTTCTAACACTTTCAGCCCTTCTGTCCAAGTGGCCACTTTGACTCAGCTGTTCTTGCTGTTTCCCCTTGCTCTCCCCACCTCCTAAATGTTGGATGCTAATGTCTTCATGCCCCTCTCTTTTCCACTCGTCTCTGCAAGTGATCATGTATACTTGCACGATTTTAACTGCTGTAGGGCACTGCCTAGAGAGGCAGTTTGCCCTGGGGCCTATCTAGGCCCCTTGGAGGTCTGAAGCTTGTTCCCCCCAGGCAGTCACTTTTGCTCTACTCAGGGTCGTTGAGCTCCCCAAGATGGCGCTGGCATCTAATCCCTTGCCTCAGACTCCTCAACACTGATTGACTGTTTCCAAACCCCTAAATGACTCCTGATTGGACCATCCAGGAACCACCCCTGATTGGCTACTTTTACAAAACCAAATATGAATATCCCCCCTGATTGGCCAAAACCTGTATGGGGTGACTGCCTCTGATTGGTCCCCGGCTAGCCCCAGAAGAGTATATAAGGGCAGTACACGGAGCAGTCTGGGTCCATTCCATCTACAGGGACAGACAAGGAAACAATAAAGAGCTGTTGGAGCAGAGCACTTGGAGTCAGCATCTTCACTGGGAAGAAAGAAGCAAGGAGCCGCCGTGGGCAGAAGCCTCTGAGCCTGCCTTTCTCAAGGCTTCTCAGAGCAGCCGTGGGCATAAGCCTCCTTTCCGGGCAGTGCGGCTCTTGGGTGCTTGGCTCCCCCTCACCACACGATGGGTCTTTGGTGTCTGGTTCCCGCTCACAGCCGGAGCAAGTCCAGCAGCAGGGCGATGCCCCACAAACTGCCATGTCCCAAGCTCGGGACTATGGAATCTTTATCTTGCCTGGACGCTCCCACTATGTTCAGATAGTGTTATCCAATGACCAATAAAGATGTTATAAGGTCACTAGACACTCAGCAGATGAAAAACAGCACTCGTTCCTGCTCTTCCTCTCAGGTTCCTTGTAGCATGGGTGGCACCATCACCCACTCTGGTCTTCCCTTTCACTCCACTTGACGTCTGTCACTGGGTCTTATGAGGCTGACCTCTTTAATATCCTAACCGTCACCTCTCTGTCTCAGCTCAAGATTTTATCATCCTCCCTTTGAGTCATCATGACAGCCTTGCCACCACTCTCCTGGCTTCCATTTCACTTCCCCTCTCCTTCTACAAACAGGCATTGAAAAAACAAAAGAATTAGGGGCTAGCTCAATGGTAGAGTGCTTGCCTAGCATGTGCAAGGTCCTGGGTTCAATAACCAGCACCACATGAGGAAAAAACAAAACAAAACAAAACAAAGAAAAACCACTACATGAGGTGGTGTGTGCCTGTAATCACAGCAACTCCAGGAAGCTGAGGTGGGAAGATTGCAAGTTCAGAGCAAGAGGCAGCCTGGGTAACTGAAACTCTGCCTCAAAATTAATAATAATAATAATAATAATAATAACAACAACAACAACAACAATGATAATAATAACAACAACAACAAGAGTAAAGAAAAAGTTATCCCCTACACTGTTGCACAAGTGATTTTCTGAATGGCAAATCTGATAGTGTCACTGCAGGCATTAAAACCCTTCACTTGTCCCCTCATTAATAAACCTAAAGCTGAAATTCCTCACTTCAGCACTTTAAGCACTTTGTGCAGGACCCCAGCCTACCTGATTTCTCACCACACTTCATCTCACCCTCCATTCTCCACACTACCACTTCCTATACCGTGAGTATGCCTTCACCAATGGGAGTCTCCCATCATCCTATTTTTTAAACACACATCCTTCCTCGTAAACTGTGAGATCTTTGAAGACAGAAACTACATCTTGCTTACAACTGTGTCTTCACCACACAGAACCCACTAGAAATTTAAAGACATGTTGGCAGATGGTAGACCATGAAGTATCCTATAAACAAACAGTTCTCCTGAACTATTTTTGCCATTGTTAAATTAAAAATATCTCTCTAGTCAGGCACTCTGGCACATGACTACTTGAGAGGCTGAGGCAGAAGAATATGGAGTCTGAGGCCAGAAGCAGCCTGTACCAATTATCAAGACCCCATCTTAACAACAACAGTAACAAAAAAAAATTTTTTTTAAGGGCTGTACAGCTCAGTGGTGGAGTGCTTGCCTTGTAGTTATTAAATGTCCTCTAGTTGGTATGCGACTCATAGAGACCCTACATACAACAGGCGAAACACTATTGTCAGTGCTTCTCTGCTATTCACAGGATTTTCAATAGCTGATTGATTTTAGGGTTGTCAGGTCCTTCTCCCAAACCTAGCACCTGGTGTTGGCAATCTCCTATCCAAGTACTAACCAGGCCTGACCCTGCTTAGCTTTCGAGATCTGATGGGATCAGACGCCACAGTGGTATGGCTGCTGTACAATATCCTGGATTCAACTCTCAGAACTGGGGGAAAAAATCTTTCTAAGAAAACTAATTATCATTATAATTTTTCAGCAATTAAAAGCATATGTCTAAACTATAGGTACATCTCTTTCCCTCATGATTGAAAAATAAGAAGTCAGAGAGGATTATGGACTGACATTACAGTGAACAAACAGCTCTCAGTAGTGAGAGCATTTTTAGGTCTCTATGACTTACACCTGTCTTTGACAGGCCACTTAACGGGCCAGCTCACAGCAGAGCTCAGAGAGAGCACACCTACCTTCCACACAGCGGCAGCCCTCTTGCAGCACGCGTGCGTACATATCCACTTTGGACTGGGAGAGTAGCTGGTCCCCAGTCAGGTATGTGTTGTGCGAAGAAGCAATGTAGTAGTTGCAGAGGGGCTGATCCATGTCCTGAAACACTTCCTGGTGCAACGGGTTAAAGACATCACAGGCAGGACTTCGCATGAAGTTTGTGAAGCCTTTGGAAGAAAAAGAGAGTGATGTACTACAGCCTGCAAAGCACATCTACTTGATGAACTCCAGCGGGGTTAAAAGAGATCCAAGAATGTTCATAGCGATTACCAGGACGGCTTTTGTGGGGAAAACTGGGGCAATGAAAGATTTGTTTGCCATTGAAGTGTCAAAAAATGAAAAATGACTTTAAATGACTCAGTGGCTATTTAAACGTAACCTAGAAAAAGAGGCTCACGGAAAGCCATTTAGCAACTACTAAACTTAAGGTGGGCTGGGATTTAGCTCAGATGGTAGAGCGCTGTGCTGCAGTCTCTGAGGTCCTGAGTTCAATTCCCAGCACTGCAAAAATGGGAGAAGGACCTGGCAATCCACTCCCAAGGCAATCCCGAAGCAGTCAGCCATTGAAAACCCTATGAGGGTCACTATGAGTCCGATACCGACTCGATGGCACCTAACAACAACAAACTTAAGGTATGCTTATATAGTGAGACCCATGAGTAATACCTTGATCAACCAGCAATTGATAGGTTATTAGATTGGTCTGGAAAACGGAATAGTCAATACCATATAGTTGTTGTTGTTTGGTGCTGTGGAATCGAGTCTGAGTCATAGCAGCCCCCATAGGGTTTTCCATGTCTGATTGTTTTGGCATTGTTTCATGTGTGGGCTGCCATGTCCTACTCCAATTTTTTTGTGCTACTGAGGATCGAACCCAGGGACTTAGAGAGCATAGAATTTGTGAGAGAGCCCTGGATTCAATCCTCAGCAGTGCAAAAAAGTGGGAGAAGGACATGACAGCACACTCCCAAAACAATCAGTCATGGAAAATCCTATGAATTGCAGAGAAGTACTGACATAGTGTTGGACATGGCACAGTGTTGGGTAATGGTCCATTGTGTTGCACATAGGGTAGCTGTGAGTTAGACTCAACTCTACAGTACCTAAAAACAATGCCATAAAGTAGCATATCAAAAGTTAAACACTACGTAAATTCAGAGTGCAATTATTTTACGGTAAAATTGGTCTGGGAAAATACTGCTAATAGCTAACACAAAAATAACTTTGAAATAGTGCTTAAAGATTATATAGAAAAATTCTGTCAGTTTTTCTATACTCTTTCAAAATATAAAGCTTGAATGAGTTATTAATATGTGAATAATTACATGAATAACAAGTAGAATCATTAATAGGGTAAGTTGTTTCAAGTCTTTGAGGATTATTTGGTAAAATTAGATCTGTAAATATCCTCTGTGACTTATGAATTTCTTCTTCCCTTCTTTATGTCCATAACAAGAGAATATGTTTAACTCTACCTTTTGGGGACCCACCAAAAAAATACTCACTCGTTACTACTGAAAAGGCTCATGTTAGTTTATCCTCTCTGTTTTTTAAAAAAATGGTTTTTAATGCTATAAAATTTTAAATTAGATCTCTTTGTTTTAATTAAAACCTCCACAGCAAACCAAGAGTGCCGGAATGAGCCTGATTGCTTGAATTCAGAAGGTCAGGGCAACATAATGAGATCCTATCTCTTAAAAAAATAAATAACACATATTCTTGAATCTAACCCTCACCCTTTCAACAGTTTTAGAGGGCAACAAAATCAGATGCAGAGTAGAGTGGTGTGTGGATTGGATTTGTGGTCAAGAGCTCTTGACCCAGCTCTGACAATGAATACAAATTGCACACAATTCTAATCCACACCTGATTTTGAATCCCTCTAAAATTGGTGAAAGGGTATGGATTATATTTAAGAATTGTTGTTGTTAGGTGCTATCAAGTTGTGTCTGACCCACAGCAACCCTCATAGGGTTTTCAATGGCCGACTGCCTTGGGAGAGCCTCCGGAGAGGATTGCCACATCCTTCTCCCATTTTTGCAGTGCTGGGAATTGAACTTGGGACCTCAGAGACTGCAGAGCAGCGCTCTACCAACTCAGCTAGATCCCAGCCATACTTAAGAATACGTACATTTAAAAAGCCCACAGCTATAGCACTGTGGTGTCTGATCCCGTCAGATTTCGGAAACTAAGCAGGGTCAGGCCTGGTTAGTACTTGGATAGGAGACTGCCTGGGAACACCAGATACTGTAGGCTTGGGAGAACCCCACTCCTAAAACCCACAACCCACTCTTAAAACCCAAAACCCACTCCTAAAAATCAATCCACCATTGAAAACCCTTTGAATAGCACAGAAGCACTGACAACACTTTCACCTGTTGTAAATAGGGTCGCTATGAATTGGACACCAGGTCGACAGCATCTAACAACAACATTTAAAAGCAATTACAGGAATAGGAGGAAACAGGGGGTTAATAATCAAAAGTAGGAAGACTGACCATGACCCCGAATGTTCTTGAGGCCAGTTGGGTTCCTCAGTGATCTTTGATTAAAATTATCTGTTCTGCTTGGGTTGCAGCCTGAAATTTATTTCTCTATACATTTTAAATGCATATAACTTATGCATACATTTAGCTATATTTATCCCATATTATTTATGCATCACATCCTAGGAGCTAAATTCTGAGCATACAACTGTGGGTAAATTATGTAATTTCTTTGGGCCTTAACTTTCCTTAGCTACAAAATAAGGTAATTGAGCTGAGCACTGTGGTGCACACCTATAATCCCAGAGACTCGGGAGGCAGAGGGAGAGGAATGGTGGATTCAAGGCCAGAGGCAGCCCCTGTAGCTTAGCAATACCCTGACTCAAAAAGAAAAAGAAAAAAAGGGCTGGAGTGCAGGTCAGTGGCAGAGCAGTTGGGAAGTATGCACAGAGCCCTGGGTTCAGCCCCCCAGTACCACAAAAAATAAAATAAAGTAATTGTATTAACAGTATTTGTGGTTCCAACAGTTGCTATAATGCTACCGATTAGGAAAAACAAGTCAGTTGCTGACATTTTATAAAGAAACATGTTTACTTTGAAGTCACTAGTTTTACAGATTACTTATTTTGGTGCCAAATTTCCCTTCCTGAAATCATCAGGATGAGACTATTTCCAAAAATTAGCCATTTGAGAAAAGACCAAATATTTCTTGGCATCCGTCATACCCAGTGGTAGCTCATGAGTATTGCAAAAATAAGACAAAGACTAACATCAGGGCATCTGCTTTGTAGGAAAATACATGCTTTGCAGGCTTTATTTGAATCACCTGAAATTCCATGGTATCTCCTGGCTTCTCTTCCTAAAAATTTAATTTAACTTAGCAGACTGAACCAAGAAATGAAAAATTAAAACTATTGGTTCTTTTACCTTCTATGCCAAGAACATTTTTCATCTTATTTTCTTCTGAAACTTCAAACTTCTTTATGATGTCAAGACAGTAGTCCGTTGTCACGTTATTCATCTAAGCAAAACAGAACATTAGTAGAGTAGTTGCAATTTCATGAGCTATTTTCCTCTACACTAAAAATACATGAACTGATTTTTACAGCATTCTTGATACAGTACAAAGGGCTTAAATGAGCAGTGTTTGAAGTTACTAATGTCACCGTTTTTTTAATCTTTGGATAATGATTATGATCTCAACCTTTCTATACACCTTTCAAATTTAATCAATGAACACATCCCTTCAAATTTTCTCCATGAAACAATAAAATAAAACCAATAATTAATGTGAATTCAGTGCCCCAAATCTATTCACCATTTAGTAGTTACCTGCAAAATAAATGTTTCTATATAAACACTAAAGTTTACTAATCATAAATATATTGTTAGGTGCCGTCGAGTCGTGTCTGACTCATAGCGTCCCTTATAGGGTTTTCAATGGCTGATTGTTTCGGGATTGCCTAGGGAGTGGATTGCCATGTCCTTCTCCCGTTTTTGTGGTGCTGCTAATTGAACTCAGGACCTCAGAGACTGCAGAGCGGCGCTCTACCAACTGAGCTAAATCCCAGCCCATACAGAAATAAAATTATTCTCTACCAAAGTGGAATGTATGTATACATATCTATAGAATCTTCCACTAAGCAGTCTGCTATGGTGAATCAGGAACACAAAACTTAGCAAGAGAAAATAAAAGTAAAAAGCTAGCTGAGGCAGTTAATACAACAGAGCACTCTGAAACTAGACTGCTTGTGTTCAAATCAGCTAGCTCATATTATTAACAGTGTAACTAACATTACATAAGTCACTTACCTTCCCATGGCTACCAGATAGGGAAGTGGTGAGGATTAAATAAATTAATACTTGTAGGAAAATTATGTGGCACCAAAACTGTCATTATGCTATTGTTAATGCGTCAGTTGTAAGGTTGCTGCATGATCATTACATATTTGCCTCCACTGAAGAAAGTAAATTTTTCAGAAAAAAATTCTTCAAATAACAACATAAAGAATGTGGTATTTGGGGGTGGGGTGGGGATATAGCTCAATAGTAAAGAACTTGCCTAATATGTACCAATCCTTGGCCTAATATGTGCCAATCTTTGGCACATATGTGCCAATCTTTGGCACATATCCCGAGTACAGGAGGAAGAAAGAATATTTTGATTAAAAATCCATTCAGCCACACAGTCTAACTCTGACATTTAAAAATACTCATGCATAATGATAGAGGAAGCTAATCTTCATATTTCAATTATGTTTCTCAAAGATCCCATTATCTCTTAGGTTCAATACTTGTGTGTTAGTGAAGTCTACTTTGTCCTAAACAGTCTGTTTAATAGCATTTAAACTTTTGGGAGGGGAAAAAGCTGTTATATGGCTGGGTTTCTGTCAGTTTGAATAAGTACACAATGCTTTGTTTTCCAAACTAGTTGCATGGAATTTGATATATCCTTGGAGTAAAATTTATAATCTTTACCACGTTACCAGACATCACCTGAAAATAGCATAAATAAATGAAACTGCAATACTTTCAAGGAACTCTGCTGACCTAGGTAGGCTGTGAGCAGCTCATTAACTTGTCTGCTACAAGCTAGGGATATGTAGTACATGCTACCTAAAAGATAAATAATTTCCCACAAAATAAAAAGAACCAACTTGATAACTCTATGTGCTATGGGATGCATTCTTCAGTCATTCAGTGAATAAGGTCCTTTGTTAAGAGAGACAGTCATGAACTGGACTCAGGTAGCATGTGAAATCAAAAGCAATGAACAAACAACAAAACTAGCTGCCATACTAGGATGGAGATAATTGCAAGTCAGCGGAGAATGTGTTACTAGTTCAAAATACACAGCAAACTTTGGTAACAAAAACCATCATATTTGAAAAATATTCATTGCATTAGTAAAAATATTAGTAAATATTGCACAAAGCTCACAAAGTTTTAGATACTATACAAGATTTAATGACAAAGAAATAATCCACTTTCTACCAAAATTCAAGTATTAAGAATGGAATCAGTGAATTATAGCAAAACTCCATAATAATGGCCTGCAGCCATACCACTGTGGTGTTTGATCCAGTCAGATCTCGGAAGTTAAGCAGGGTTGGGCCTGGTTAGTATGTGCATGGGAAACCGCCTGGGAACACCAGGTGCTGTAGGCTTGGGAGAAGGACCCAGCAACCCACCCCCAAAAATCAATCAGCCATTGAAAACTCTATGAATAACAGAGAAGCTGTATCAATACTGTTTCCCCTGTTGTACATAGAGTCATTATGAGTCAGACACTGACTCCATGGCACCTAACCACCACCACCACCATAATAATGAGGGTGGCAATATAAATGTCAACCAGCTCCCATCTTTCTTCCATCCCATCTTCTCATTTAAGTAATATCACAATAGCAATATTTACATGCTTTAATTTTTAGACCTCACTTAAATTATAGCTGTAAGTTTACTGTATGAATGAAGTTTTGACAGAAGTTAATTCTCTTTATATCCCTTTTTTGCCTTGTTTTGCTTCCTATTTGACATAGCTGGTAGGGTGGAATAGAAACAAATTCTCCACTCTAAGCCTTATTTCCTATGGAGTTCATTTGAAAGTTTTGTTTGCTCCTTAATGTCTGGAGCTACTTGCCATTAGTTGTTTTTTCTATACCAGGCAACTGGGGCTAAAAGAACTTAATGTAAAATTTGATTTATTTTAATAACTACCTTTTACATGTATACAATGCTGCCAATGTCCAGTAAAGAGCTTTTACACACATAACCTTCAATAGTTTCAGAATAGTCTGCTGAACTTAATATTTTTATCCCCATTTTACAGATAGAAAAATTGATATTGAGAAAGGTAAAATATTGCCACCAAAGTCACAAAACTGTAAGAGGCAGAACCAGGGATCAAATTTGGACCTTCTTGACTTCAAATTCAAAGCTTTTTTTCTTTATATTATATGTGTTATCTTGGTATTTTTATTTCTACCAAAGTATTGAAATGCTAACTTTGAAGGATGATTGGTTTTTCAATATAGCATGAACTGATGAATCTTTTCTTAACTTTTGAAATTCTTGCCATTTTCAAATAACTTATTATAATTTGACATCTTTCATTACTCAAGATTGGGTTCCATTTTCTTTTGCTTGTTTACTGTAGTTCATTCATCTCATCCAGAAGGGAAAAGACTTATTGGTCCTCACAGTAAAGGTCAATAACACACGAGGTGGACTAGCTGTAGAAACCAGTTATGGACCTATAAAAACACCTACATTCTGCCACCAACTTTTTATCCTCAGACATCCTGTTAGTTTTTTAGCAAAACACTCTCGGTGAGCACAAATTTCAAAATAAAATGAGAAAAGAAACTAATCTTATTTCTCATGCCTATGATTCTGAAATACAGCAAGCAGTAAAGCCAAAATATAATATGTGTAGTATTTTAATATTGTTAAACTGCTAAATTTATTTTCAAAGTAACTTCTCCAGAATTAAATAAGTCAAAACTAAAATAATTATAACTAAAAGTAGAATTCCCCCTCCTATACACAGAATCATTCCCCAACGGCAACAAGCCCAACATTTATTGATATTTCTTTGGAAATGGGCCTTTGCAGTCTTAATTATGGTGTTTCCAATATTTTGTTTTACATACTTTAAAATTTATGTATTGACTTCTTATTCTGTTAGATGTTATGTAAATTCTTCATCTACCATAATATGATGCTATTTTGGATCAGCAAAGCTTTCCCCCTCTGTCCTCTTAGAATATTTATCATAATGTTTATTAAATGCTTTCATGTTTAAATTATTCCAACTATTCAAATGTTGAAAATTTCTGACTCTGTTGTGCACTGGAATTGAATATCCTTTCTTATGGAATTTTTTCTAATTCATTAATTGGATTTATATATTTGGTTAATTTTTTCTTGGACCTATCACAGATTCTTCTTAATGACTCTAATAGTCTCTCAGTACTTTTTCCACAAAGCCAAAGGCAAGAGATAACCCATAATTTCTATACACACACATTTATAAAGGTTCTTCTTCCTCCAGGATGGTTGGGTTCTAGAACTTTATTCATCTTTCATCTTGACTTTATTCTGTCACTTTTGTAAAAGGGCACTCAGGAAGTAAATTATTTTTTTAAATTTTATGCATGTGTATTCTGTGTTTTTTATTACACACTATTTTTTTTTAAGTTTAACAAGGCAGAAAATTCACCATTGGAATCATTGCTCTTGTGATTTTTGGCTTCCAGAGTTGCTTTTGCAAATTCTGATGCCATTCTGATTCTAATTCTTTTCATAGGACCAGCTTTTGTTTGTTAATTTGGTTAGCTTTGATTTGATTTTTCCTTCTGAAAGCTTTTCAAGTTCCATTTCATTTTTGGCTTTTTGAAATTTCACTATGATTTGCCTCTGTGCAGATCTTTTCACATGCACAGTGGTTGCCCCTCACCAGGGCACTTCCAGTCTAGAAATTCTGATCTTTTGGTGCTTATAGTTTTGATATTCTCTATTTTCTCTTATCTTTTTCCATTTTCTATTTCTATTGTTTGTTCCACTTTCTCAATTTGATCTCATAAGACTTCTATAGAGTTTACCTCTTTACTCTCATAGTTTTAATTTCCAAGAGCCCCCTTTTTCCCTCTGAATCTTCTTTTCTCATTGAATCTTGCTCTAGGTTTACGACTATAATTTTTTTGTTATCATTCTTATGGCATTAATGACAGTTTTTATAGTTTCTTTCTTCCTATATTGACTCTATTTCTACCACTTTCTTGTTTCTATTTGTTTGGCTTATTCTGTTTTGATAATATAGGACTTCCTCAAGAACACGATAAGCCTTAGCTAGTTAAAAACCAATGTTTACAACTGTCCATTTCAACACATACTTAAAACCAAGTCAATAATAAACTGGTTGGAAGATCTGTGTTCACAAGCAGTTGATTGAGTGATGGGCTTTACCATAGAATTTACAGGCTGCACTGGTTCATTCAATTTCTGACACATAATAAAAACCTTGGGATTTCTCCCCACTTAATTGATATAAGAGATCACCTGGGGCTGCCCTAAGAGATTGCCACCAACCTGATGGCAAAAAACAACAGGAATTTATTCTGTCATAGTCCTAAGGTCAGAAGTCCAAAATCAGGATGTCACCAATGTCAGTTTCCCCTGGTGTCTCTAAAGGACAACCAATTCCCACCTCTCTCCTTGCTTCTGAACAAAGCTGACAACCCACGGCATTCCTTTGGCTTGAGGCTTCACACTGCAGTCTCTGCCACTGTCTTTACATGATACATTCCCTTGTTTTCTATTTCTTCTTTTCTATCTCTTATTTTTTTTAAAAAAAGCACTCCTTATTGGATTTAGAGCTCAGCCCAAATGCATGAGGATCAATGTCATTAACTTAATTACATCTACAAAGACATGGATATTGCATATATTAAATCTAACTCCCAAAATGTTCATCAGTACTGGGAGTTTGCACTTGGACACATCTTTTGGGGCCACTATTCAGCTCACTGTAGATGATAATATTTTCCTAAGAAAATTTCCTGCCTGGTGAGGATAAGCCTGTGAGCTTAGTTTTGGAAGAAAGTTACAAATTCTCACACCTCAATGCACAGATGTTCATTTAGTCTTTGTATTCATTCTCTATTTCTATGAAGAAAAAATCCCCCACAGCTTGGAAGCTTAAAACAACTGTTTATTTGATCACAGTTACTGGACAGTTCTTGTTCTAGTCTCATCTAGGGGTGTTCACATGGCCACAGGCATGTGAACTACAGCAAGATGGTCCCAGATTGCCTCTCCCACGTCTGTGGTTGACATTGGTTGTCGGCTGTGTCTCCTTCTCTACGTGGTCTCTCATCCTCAAGGTAAGCAGTCTGGTCTCCTTACAGGACAGGCCTACACTTCCAACACGACGAGAGTGGAATCTTTGAGGCTCCCTGAGGCCCAGGCTCCAGAACTTTGACATCATTCATGCCACAATTTATTAGTCAAAGCACATTACTAAGCCAGCACAGATTCACGAGGTAGGAAAACAGACTCCACTTCTAAGTCGGAGGAGAGGCAAAGTCATGTGGCCACAGGCCACAGATGCAGGGATACAAGTTACTGTGGCTATGTTCATCATCCCAATGTTTTCAGTACCCATGCTCCGCCAAGAGTGGATCCCTCAGTCCAGATCCATCTGGGCTACTCGCCTTCGACTTGAACTTCCAGTTTTAGATGAGGGTGGATGGCAGGTAGTTGCCCTACTGCGAGGGATAGGGGAGAAGATCTGCAGCCTTCCCAACCACATTTTAGTTTTACTTTTTGTGGTACTTGGAGGTTGAACCCAGGGCCTCACATATGCTTTGCAAGTGCTGTACCCCAGTCCATTTTTTTATTTCTTCTTACTTTTTAATTTAGTCAAGGTCTCACTAAGTTATGCAGGCTGCCTCTGGTCTTGAACTTGTGATCCTCCAGACTCTGCCTCTTGACTTCCTGGAATTGCAGGTGTGAGCCTCTGGGTCTGGCTCTAGCCACATCTTTAGCAGGCTCTCAGCCAATGCTCCTGTCTTCAACCCTCTTCCTCTCCTGCTTTCTAGAATATCATGTAACTTTAATTCTTGAGCTTCTTTGGAGGCTCCTCTGTGTACCTGGAGTTGCCTCTTGGCTTCTCTTTCTCTGTCCCTACGGTTTTGCACAGGACAGCAGGGAAGTATCTTCACTATGTTTTTGGATAATTTCAGGAGGGAGTGGAGAAATATTTCTAGATAAGTGATCATTCCATTTTTACGTGAATAAGGCAACCACAATGATTATTTACCTCCTCACACTAGCCACCTCCAATTCATCCTCAAATTAAACCATAAATATCACAACATTTGAATGTATGACTATTCCACAGAAAACATCATTTGGGGGCTAAAAAGTATTAGAAGACGGAATTACTCTGAAAGGCCTCTCAACTGCTTTAATTGTGAATAAGATAAAGGATACAGAAATTCAAGAAAGGGTCTTAAAGGAACGCTTCTGTGATGAGAAAATGAGAAAAAGGATAAAGACACACTGGCACCAGAAGGACATAGTTATAAGCAAAGAATTTACAATTATTTCTTGTAAGTGAGAGACGATTAGAATGAGCATGGAAGTACTAAAACATTCTGGATTCAGGGAAGGGCAGTGAAGGAGGAGGCACAAATGACGTGTATAATTGGATCAGCAAGATCAAGGAAATAAATCAAAGAATAAAGAAGCTGAAGGGGCAGCATTTTACAAAAGGATAACACGTATAGAGCTATGTCAGGTCAGGTTCCAGTAAGGCAAGGGCCTTGTTAGCAGGGGAGTAGAAAACTTTGAAAATCCTCCTGGAAGTTACCCGCTGCACCCATATTACAGGTGGGATCTTGGAAGAAATAGAAACCTGCTTTCAATTTTCCCATGGGAGAGGGAGCCTTTGTTCTTATTTAACAGGAGATTTTTCAAACTTGTATAAGAGTGCTACATTACTGCCTCCCTTCCTTCCTCCTTAATCTGTTAAAAAAACAAAAACAAAAACAAAAACAATTGGGTAGAAAGAGGAGAAAGTCTTACTAAGAAGGGTTATCAAAGAGGATGGGAAGGTAAAATCAAATTATCACCCCAGAAAAAAATTCTGAAAAGGATTTGAACACCAAAAAACAGTCAACCTCAGGGCCAAGAAATAGATAGACACACTGGAGATGTGGGTGGTTTGGGGGTGAATACAGCAAGGGGGTGAAACAAAAACCCCATTTTATCCAACCCTAATACTTTGGAATCACAGACTAGAAGATACCTGTGATCTTCGCGTGTGGATGCAAGGAGGAGATGAAAGAGAAGCTTCAGCCAGCTGGGTCCTTGCTTAACTGGTCCTTCTTCACAGGTATAAAAGACAGAATTTCCCTTAGCACATCTACATCTTAAGGATGAAAATCCTAGTCAAACATCAACTAGACCTGTCAAAGTCATAAATTCAATCTTCTGAGAGCGTGGTGAAATAAAATTCTACCCATGGGCCAATATTTGATTTCAGATAATCCTTGACAGCATATGTGGCCAAGTGTTACTTCACTTCACAAATGGATAAACTTACAAAAGTTGAAAACTCTGGTATCTACACCAATCTTATACCATTAGATGATAATGAATAAATGTCAAATAATTGCCTCAGTGGGCTGGGGTTTAGCTCAGTTGGTAGAGTGCTGCACTGCACTCTCCAAGTACCTGGGTTCAATCTCCAGCACCACAAAAATAGGAAAAGGATGTGGAAATCCACTCCTGAAGGAATCTTGAAACAATCAGCCATTGAAAACTATATGAAGGTCACTATGAGTGGGCATCCGACTCGACAGCACCTAACAACAACAACATTGAATTTGGCCTGCAGCAGTACCACTGTGGCGTCCGATCCCCTCAGATCTCGGAAGCTAAGAAGGTCAGGCCTGGTTAGAGCTTGGATGGGAGATGACCTGAGAACAACAGATGCTGTAGGCTTGGGAGACAGACCCAGGAACCCACTCCCAAAAACCAATCAGCCTTTGAAAACCCTGTGGATAGCAGAGAAGCATGACAGTAGTGTTTCATCTGTCGCACATAAAGTCACTATGAGCTGGACACCGACTGGACATCACCTAACAACAACAACAATAATTGCCTCATATGTGTCCCACTGTACAAATCCAGTTTTTTTAATTTTACTTATAAATGTTAGTGGGGTTGTTGTTGTTGTTAGGTGCTGTTGAGTCCAGTCTGACTCATAGCAACCCTCATAGGGTTTTTGATGGCTGATTATTTCGGGAATGGTCTGCCATGTACTTCTCCCATTTTTATGGTGTTGGGGATCGAGTCCTAGTCCTCAGAGAGTGTACAGCAGCACTCTACCAACTGTGCTAAACTCTAGTCCCTTAGTGGAGTACAGAGTAATAAGTCACTTGCTGTATCCATTAGGCAACTATTAAATCAATTTTGCTTACACATCTATCATCTTACATATTTTACAGAATAGTATAAAATAAAGAAAAGAAAAAAATTAGAAGTTTTAATATGTAATTAAAATTGTATGCAATCATGGGTTACATTCTCTTTGATTTTTTCCTTCCCTCTTTTTTAATGTATTCAGAAAGTTGCAACATGTATTTTGAGACTTTCCTTTGCTTCTTTACCCCCTACATTATTTCCCCTCCCCTTCCCCCTTTCCCCAGCAAATCCAGTTTTAAATCTCAAAATGCTACCAAACTCTTGACTAATGGCTCTCTTGCTGCACATTTAGACTGTGTTCCATTTTCCTTCATTTTAAAGAATGCTGAAATACACAACTTTATAACAGCTGTGTATATGCCTTGTCATTGCCTTTGGACAAATTACTAAAGGCAAATGGCTTGGTCAAAGTGTTATAAATTTTATAAAATTTTATAAGTTGTAAAATTGCCCTACTAATAGATTGTTAACATTCCACAACTTCACCAGAAATATAAGATATACTATTTTAGGTAGAATTTTTGCAATATTCACTAATTCAATGGTAAAATTAAAAATCATGGTTTTTTCGTCTTGTTTCACATTTTTAAATTATAGTAAAGGGCCAGCTCTTTATGAGATCACTGACCCATAAAAGAGTACTTTTCATATTAAGAAAATTCACTAGTTCTCTTTTTTGTATGTTACAAATATTTTCCTACATTCTACTTTAATTTTCTGATGTTAACTTTGTCAGACCATCTAGAACTGATGAGGTTCAGGACATGCTACCCCCCAACATATAACATCTTGGCATTTGAGAAAACAGCAACACAAGGAAGGTCTCTCTGACCTTACCCCCTTCTTCTCCCCTAAAGCAGGTCATAAAACCTATGAAGGATTTTCAAATCTTCCCCTGAAAGAGGCCATAAGACCCTAATTCAAAAGATGCCCTTCCTATTCCCAGAAAAAAAAGAAGCCAAAAACAGAGATGCCGGAGGAATCTGAACACATAGGCCTTGCCAAGTTCCACCCCACATCCTCCCCCACCTTATTACCATTAGATCACCTCTTTTGTCCTCCAATCATATTTCTCCAAGACTATCCATGCTTCATCAAACCTATCATACAAAATACACGGTTTGCCTGCTTCTTCAAGCCTTTCCTTAAGAAGGTTCCCTGTGTCATGTAAAATTCATCAAATGAATTTGCTAGCTTTTCTCTTGTTAATCTGTCTCTTTTATTTTATGGGAGCCTTAGCCATGAACCTAGCCATGCACAGAGTGAGGAAAAGACATTTTTTACGCCATATGGAATTTTGCAGCCAAGTGCACGAATGGATACCTGTCTACTTGCAATCTCCCACAGGTCCTTGAAAATGACCAGATTTATGGTACTAAATAAATATGACCATTCATTGAACAGCTAGTACATCAGGCAATACACTAAGAATTTACATTTACATCTCTTTTAAATCTCACACTAGTCTTGCCAGGTCAATATTTCTAAGAAAAGCATTTTAAACTCACAAATTCAACAATGACAGTTTAATGTGGTCAAAGCCATAGAGTAAGTAAGGCTATGTATCCAATTCCACTCAATCCTATTCTACCACATAGGATAGTCATAAAAAATAAATAAATAAATAGAATAAATAAAATATCTATTGTATTAATTTGTTTGAATAGAGGTGATTAGTACTACTAATAACAGAATAAAAAAAACACAATATCAGAAATCATGTTTAATGCATTTACCTTTGGCAGTATGAAAGAGACATCAAAAAAACATTAAAATTAGTTTTTACTTGGGTGTTATCATCTCTGAAGTAAGAGCTAACAGTTCTATGCTAGGGGTTGGTTCTTTAAAGGCATTTAAAGATCTCCACATGAAATTGATCAAGGAACATCAATCTGTCTGTGACTGAACACACAAAAATACAGGACAGAATGCATGCAAATTTTCCTTCCCATAAAGGGTCTTTCAAACAAAGTTCAAAAACTACAATAAAAAAGAGAAAAATATTCATCTCTATCATCCAATGAAATGCCAATCAAAAGACCTCTAAGTTATCATTTTATGGCTACCAAATTAGCTCTAAAAATAACTTGCTTAAAAACTAATACTTCACTCACTGCTTTCTTAATTATAAACTGAAGCCAATTTTTATATAACACTATGGAGATATGTCTCAAAAGCCATGAAAATATTTAATCCTAAAGCTCACTGATTAGTAAAATAATTGAGAGGAAACATATATATGGAGCTAGTTTACCAAATGCTTTTTACTTTTTTCCATTCTTGCTAAAGCAAAGGGTTGAAAAATCTGATTAGCAAATTAACCTACATTTAATAAATCATTCAAAATTGCATTTAATTGCCATAAAAATGTCTATCTACCTCAATCAGAGCAGATTTTGAATCAGCAACACTTTTTGTGCCACTTATGAATCTACAAGCAGCACCAGCCAGCTCAGATTATGAATGCCAAAGAAGTTTTGGGCTATGCCAAGCATAACTGGTAATTTTCTGGGTTACATAGAAAAAAATTAAAGAAATAAGAGCCAAATGACTCTTGTTGAACAAAATTCCTTCAAAAATCCAATTTAATTCAAATTAGTACCAAAACTATATGAATATGACTCCATATATAAATAGTGTTTTACTAATTAATATCTTTTATACCTTAACAAAAATACTTTTTAAGGAAGTTAAAGTTCCAGAAAAACAATATACCACAATTATAATTTTAAAATTTTGATATAAATTATTATAAATTAACATATTTTTTCTGTTTCAAGAATGGAAAACCCAGCAAACCTTAAAAAGAATATTGTTTTACTTCTTAGCATTCTCTTTCCTCTTATCATAGACTCTCAAAATTATAAGGTATCAAAAAAACTCTCTTTATTTTCAGCTATCTGAGGGTAGGCTGAATTTATTGAGCACAACTCAAGCCTATATGATATTAAAATTAAATCTTTTTTCTTAAATTTAGGAATTCCCTTTGCTAATCAATGCTTAATTTACTAATCTTTTTACATGATCAAATGCTGATTTCCTATCAGAATTATCAATGACCTCCCATGGTTCTAAGAGTTGTCATAGTTCTTAAGACTAGCCATATTATTAGTATAAATATAAATTTATATTTTATTAATACTACTATAACAGAAGAATGTAGCAATCTACTCCCAAAGCAATCCCAAAACAATCAGCCATTGAAAACCCCAATTAGAGTCTATATGAGTCAGACCCAACCTGCTGGCACCTAACAACAATAATAACAACAATAATTTTATAGAAATATAAGTAAATATGCAAAGTATAAGTATATGCTATTATTAATACTTCATAGTACTAATGCAAGAAAATATTATCACTGTATCTAAAGTGAGATATATTTGTTAACATTCATTTCTTCATGGAAAAATATACATATCCATGCTTAATATATTTAAATTAAATATATTTAATATATTAATAAATTAAATTAATAAATTTAATATATTTAATATATTTAAAATTAAAATTACTAAATTTAAAAAATTATATAAGCCAGCATTCAATTTATCAGTCACTTTCTTAAAAGCTGCTGAAAATGTACTTTAAATGATTCAAAGGCAAGACTTTTGTGGACTTGCCATATTTACTCCTCTGTCCTATATTTAAAGTATACCTACATCCAACTCCAAAAGATGCCATGCATCCCCTCATAAGTATTTTTAAATAAGCATATAATTCAACAGTCTACTGCTACCTTTTGCTCCACCTTTAAAAACTGAGCCAGCTCGTCTACAGTTAGGTGATCTTTCTTGTCACTGTAGCTCAAGAGCAACAAATACAGGTCCCTTCTCAATGACATCATTTTGTAAAAAACGCAGAACTCTTCAAATGTCAGAGTTCCCTGGTTCTCGTCTGTGTCAGCTTCCTGAGGAGTGTAGAAAAAAAGGCAGTGTGAGAGTTTGAAATAGTAAACTCAGTACAGAAAAAATAATTTGCTATAAAAGGGCTAGCACAAAAATCACAAATGATGAGCACATTTTTAAGCACATATAGAACATTGTAAAAACTGACTATATGTTAGGCCACAAAGAACCAACCTTCTAAAAATCAATTTCTTTGACCTTAATAAATTTATATACTAATAAAGAAAGCTTTAAAAAACCTATATAAGCAATATAATACATTTCTAAATAGGAAATTAAACATGTTGAAGTGAAAAAAAATTGTATATTAAAACTTGTCCAATAACCTTGTATAATATCACGGGGTTCAACCCACAGAACAAAAGGTAAGGGGAGGGAGAGAGAGATAAGAAAGGGAAGGGAAAGGAGGAAGGAAGGGAAAGGAGGAAGGAAAGGAAGGGAGGAAGGGAGGGAAGGAAAGAAGGAAGGAAGGGAAGGAAGAAATGGAGGGAGGAAGAGAGGGAGGGAGGGAGGGAGGAAGAAAGGAAGGAAGGAAGGAGGAAGAGGAAAGAAGAAAGAAAGAAAGAAAGAAAGAGAGAGAGAGAGAGAGAGAGAGAGAAAGAAAGGAAGGAAGGAAGGAAGGAAGGAAGGAGAAGAGAGAGAAGAAGGAAAGGAGGAAGGGATGAAGGAAGGAAGGAAAGGAGGGAAGGAAAATTGTACAATAAACTTGAGGTTATGAAATCTTGAAATCAAATTTATTAGAAAGCAGAGTGCCTTAAGAATAGAAGCTAAAGAGCCAGGTGTAATGGGGGCACACCTATAATCCTAGCACTCAGTAAGCTGAAGCAGGAAGATCATGAGTTCCAGACTAGGCTGGGCCATATAGTGAGAATCTGTCTCAAGAAAATAATAAAATAAAATAAAATCTAATAATTCAACTCAAAAAGCTAGAAGAAAATTAAACCTAAAAAAATATAAACAAAACCAGAAAGCAATGAGATTAGGTAAGAAAAAAAAACTGGTTTTTGAAGAAACTAATGAAAAAGAAAAGTCTTGAACAAGACTAACAAAGAAAAAGAAAGAATGTGTTTAACGCACAGCAAAATTCCACTCTCTCACAAGTTTCTAACTGCAATTCAAACACACAATTTTCCTATAAGAGAATCTCTCCAATTCTCCACTTAGGCTCTCATGCTGTTATAGCCAGCACATCAACGGTACCTTCCAGCCTGTCCTCCATGGAAAAGTCTGAACAATCCATCTGGACTGATTAGTGCTTACTCTGATTGCTTTAATGATTTGTCTTTAATGATCATCAATTCAAGAACCTTTTACCATATGTCTTACTTCAGATTGGCTGGATTTGTCACAAATCTCCTAGGGATACATAATGAACAACTGATCCACTTACAGGATCTTCTTCATTCAAAGTGAACAAACAAAACGGAGAGGGTATGAGCAGCATTTGCTTACAGTTGTGACCAAACAAAAACTGAGGGGAATGAATGACATTCTGAAAAGCATGGATTTTGGGAGGACACTCAGCTGTGAAGTGGTATTAAACATAGCTTTGAAAGTCAAAGTGCTCCTTAAAAAAATTTTTTTTAGCCACACACTGTGGCATGTGCCTGTAATTCCAGCTATTCAGGAGGCTGAGGCAGGAAGATTGAGAGTTCCAGGCCAGAGACTCTACCTCAAAATTAAAATTTTAGAAAAGGGGTTGGGGTTGCTGCTCAATGATAGAACACTTGTTTAGCATATGTGAGGCCCTGGGATCAACCCCCTAGTACAAAAGAAAGAAAGGAAGGAAGGAAGGAAGGAAGGAAGGAAGGAAGGAAGGAAGGAAGGAAGGGAGGGAGGGAGGGAGGGAAAGGAAAGGGAAGGGAAGGGAAGGGAAAGGGAAGGGAAGGGAAGGGAAGGGAAGGGAAGGAAAGGGAAGGGAAGGGAAGGTAAAGGAAGGGAAGGAAGGAAAAATTTAACTTTGCTAATTTTGGGTGTGGGCCTACAGCCATGCCACCCTGGTATCTGATCCCATAAGATCTGGGAAGTTAAGTAGGGTCGGGTCTAGTTAGTACTTGGATGGGAGACCTCCGGAACACTAGGTCTGTAGGCTTGGGAGAAGGACCTGGCAACCCACCCTTGAAACAATCAGCCATTGAAAAATCCTACAAACAGCATAGAAGCATTGACAATAGTGCTGGGCATGGAATCGTGTCCAACAGTGTTTCATCTGTTGTACAAAGGGTCACTATGAGTCGGACCTGACTTGACAGCACATAACAACTTTGGGTGAATTATGAGCAAACACTTCAATCAATATATAGTTTGTGTGAAGCTGATCACTGTTACCTTCCATCGCTTTACAAGTAGAGACAGATGGGACCCTATATAGAGAATGAGCATCAAATGTTCTGATGTGTGAAGCTCTTAGGTGGAGAGTCTTTGCATCTAAGAAATTGGATCTAATGTCCACATTCCTGCCATCATAACTTTGTGTCAAAACATTTAATCCTATATGCAGAGACCAATTGTTTTTCAAGACTTCCATATAAATATCTAACCAATTAAGCAACAGTATCTAAAGACTTCAAAAGAAGTTATCTGCTGGGTGTGGTGCCTGTAATCCCAGCGGCTTGGGAGGCAGAGGCAGGAGGATCACAAGTTAGAGACCAGAGGCAGTCTGCATAATTTAGCGAGACCATGTCTCAAAAAGTAAAAAAAAAAAAAAAAAATGGGCTGGAGGTGGCAGCTCAGTGGTCCAGCACTTGCAAAGCATGCAAGCGCAAGGCCCTGGGTCCAACCCTCAGTACCACAAAAAAAAAAAAAAAAAAAGAAGAAGAAGAAGAAGAAGTTATCCATACCTCAAAAGATCACTTTAGGAAAAGTCACTTCCACTGTGAAAGAAAGGAGAAAAAGAAAGGAAGGAAGGAAGGGAGGGAGGGAGAAAAACAACCCCCTAGGAAGGCTTTAATGTCTTTGCCAGAGACACAGTCAAAAGAGACTTCTCTTGAAATAATACAGGTTGGGCAATCCAATTATATTAGTCAGTTCTCATCACTGTAGCACAACAACCAACCCTAACAAACTTATGAAGTAAAGATTTATTGGGAGTGCACAGTTAGAGGATCAGTCCGTAATGGCAGCAGCACAGGCATGGCAGCAGCAGAAGCAGGGCCTGCTACAGACCACCTCACATCATCACAGGACAGGCAGCAGAGAGCAACCAGGGCTGCATGGCCAGGTAGAAACCTCCAAAGACCCGCCTCCAGTGACTCACTTCTGCAAAGCTAGATCCTGCTTCCCAAAGTTTCCATGGCCTCCAAAAACAGTCCCACCAGGTGGGGATCAAGCATTAAAGCACACGACCTTTGGGGGACATTTTATATGCAAACCATGAAACCTACTTAAAAATCTAAAATCAGGAATGCTCCAAAATCTAAAATTTTTTGAACACCAAAATGGCACAACAAATGTAAGATTCTACACCCTGCCTCATGTGACAGGTTGCAGTTAAAACAAAGGCACAGTAAAAGTACTGCCATAACATTACTTTCAGGATATGCGTATAAGGTATATATGAAATATATATGAATTTAGTGTTTACACTTGAGTCCCATCCCCAACATATCTTATTTCATATATGTAAATATTCCAAAATCTGAAAAAATCTGAAGTCCAAAACCCTTCTGGTCACAAGTATTTTAGATAAGGAATATCATCCTACAATAAGACCCATCCTTGGACCCATCAATCCCACCATGAGCCTCTGTAGACCTTCCTCCATGTAAGGTCCATATGGAAAGTTCTAGATGGAATAGGCACAGTTCTTGCCCAGTCACTTCTGGTTTAATAAGTTAGTTTTTTAAACTTTAATCCAAGATCATAAAAAGATATTCTTAATGCTTTCTTAAAACTTGTTTAAAGGAGTTATTTTGAACTCATAGGACATTAGACATAAACATTTCCTAGTTTACCCTCCAAAATGTTTTATGCATTAGAGATAAGTGTCTGAAGGAAAAAAATATAAAAGTTAAAGCTATTCAATATCTTACGTTACTTATCTCACTACCAAAATATACCCCCCCAATCATCGTTTTTATACCCATAGACTTTGCCCTCGTCTTTAAGCCTGAAGGCAGCTACCTCTTCAGCGGGTGAAAAACCTCCTGAATAAAGAAACAGATGGGGAGGTGGGCTCACAACTGAGCAAAAGTGAGACAACAAAGGGAATGTCAGGAACACAGAGAACCTTTGCATGGGGTTTAAAGATAATGCACTCCATTCATGACCACTCACTTCCCCCTAACGCCCCTCACTCCATCTCTGGTGTTCCCTATAGAACACCTCTCACTCCTTCTTCCTCTTTTCTTTTTCTCATTTTGTTCTCCAGGGAAATGGGACCAAATCCCCACAATGCAAACCATCTCCAACCAGGAGCTTCCCCTAAATGGGGTCACCTTATAGAGTCACAGAAGGGATCCATCCTCTGTCTTCCACTCATTGTTGTAATTCATACCCTCTGTTGTTGCTGGCCTGACACCCTACCAGAACAAGTGGCGAGGAAACGAAAGTAGCACCAAGAATAAAGCATCGTATTACCCTCCTAGGCTTATTTTAACAGGTGCAAAGTATCATCTACCTGATCACTTAGAATGAAAAACCATTGCACAACGTGGATTATGTCTATGATTTACCTCCAAATTAGTGCCTTTTATAAATTAATATTCTCGTTCATTCCTAAGAGTCTAACACTGTCACCTGAACACAGTGGTACATGTCCTTAATCCCAGCACTCAAGAGGCTGAGGCAGGAGGATGGGGAGTGCGAGGCCATCCTGGGTTACATAGTGAAATCCTGCCTCCAAAAACTAAAGAAGTCTAACATTATCTTTGCCCTGACTGACACTTCACAAGCATCACTTCTGTACCCTCACCAAGGCTGAATACAATCCAGCTGGATGCCACAGAGGAAGTTCCAGCCCAGGACTTAGCTCACGGAACAGGGAAAAAGCACCCCATCGAACGTCAGCAAGCTTTGAGCGAACTGCTGGAGAGCTCCATAAATGGCAGGAGAGCTGGGGACATCCATACTCACGGATTTAAACATCAAATCCCCCGGAAACAAAAGAGAGGGTTCGTGAAGCCTCAGACAAGTGGCAATATTTTTTCACGTTACTTGGTCTTTATTCTGATCCTCATGACAGCCCCATGAAGTAGGCAAATTAGATATTTTCACCCTCTCCAAAGGACTTCATTGAGTTTACGCCATTATTTAAATGCCAGGAAAAGGGCTTACAGTTACTCTCTGGTAAAATGGCAACAACGGAAAAGTATTTGAGGAAATAAAGTGATGAATGCAGACTAAGTTTATGAATTTTTTTCTTTGGAGAAACAACAAGCCTCTCTTCACCAAACAAAATTTAAACAGCACAGAGCAAGTAATATTAGCTTCCAGCAAAACCAAACAGCCTGTGTATTTTCCATAAGGCCAGCTCAGTTGTGAAAACGTACCTGAAACATTTGCCTGACTTTTCTTCGGGGCAGATTGACATTTAGTTTATGCATCAGTTGGTGGATCTCTTCAATATTCAATAAGCCATCGCCATTCTTATCGGCCTCCTCAAAGGTCTGCTTCACCCACGTGCAGAAAGGTCAAAGAAAACACTTGCCTTTTCAGCAAAATAAAAACTCTTCTCTCACATAATTCTCACCAGGACGTTTATCAATGACATGGAACTTGAGAAGAAATTCTTTTGAGGAGATCCTGCAATCCATGGGCTCTGATAAGCTTCTAATAGTGACGACAAAAGAAATAGGGATGGGAAGGCAGGCATATCTCTACTGTGAGAGGGAGCTGTTTTAAGAACTAATTTAATTCACACATTCTTTTGTAATCTTAACCAAATTAGACATCAAATCTATTATGGCAAAAACACTGTATTTCATCAACTGTAAAGGGAAAAAACACTGTTATTACTGTTTCAATTCTACTGCAGCAGGAGTACCTTAACTCACAAATCCATTAGTAAATGCCATAAACTCAAAGTATTTCTAAATGGTTTTATACCTCATCCATTTTTCTCATTTATGAGAAAGTTTTTCTCAATGAGACTGCAATGTTTGTAACACAAATCCTGTGTTTGCACACAGGAGGTTGAATGTCTTCATTTACGAGGCACAGGGCCCACATGCAGGAATTGCCCAGCGGTAAAGCCCTTAACCCTCCGACTACCAACTTCAGTCCTCACACGATGGTACACTGCACAGTGTACAGATGGCTTTTGTTCTCTGTGCATATTTAACGGCAGCAAATCTCTCTGATACTTCTGTGAAACTCCGTGGGACTTAGGTGTCCTGATGGTAGTCAAAGGGTCAAGCAAATTCATTCAAAGATCTATTTGTGATGAAACCTCAGAAGTAATAGATTTAGGCCCTGTCTTCTCCTATGGTCTCCCCTCTAGTATCTTTCCTCCTTTACAACATTCTGATACAGGACTTCAATTCTCTTTCCAATGTCCAACTCCTACATTTAAAAAAATTAGACCATCTAGCTCAGTTTCATCAGATTGCTCAGGTGAGGACATAAAACTAAAGGAAAAGGAAAAATTTGGTCAGGTAAACCGGATCTCGAGCCCAGGTCTCTTCCAACCTGATCTGGTATTCTCATCTCCTCTGCATAAGGCCCGTCTCTAGGCAATGTTCCTCTTCCCGTGACTAGCTTTGACAGCTCTCACTTAATAGGCCCAAATTTGTAATCACAGTCAGTAATATGAAGGATAAGCCTGATAGGTGAGAGGCTGCCCTCAAAGCTCAGGTGTGGGATTAGGTGACTGAGAATATGAAGCCGAATTTAGATATAAAAGATTTCTACCGTGTGCTGAGATTTTACAGTACCCCCAGAGGGCTGAGCAAAATAAACAGACGAACTGAAAATTCCCAGTTAACATTTAGCAGAGGATACTTTAAGAAGAGATGATTCATAATTGTTGGAGGGTAGGTGTTGGAGGGTGCGTATGCTTAGAATACTCAATTGAGCTTCAAAGTTTGAAGGGTAGTGAAGAAGAAAAGAATGAAAGTGATGGAAGGAAACCACAGAGTCAAAGTTCAGGAAAGCCATAGTTTTAAAAACTAATGCAGGGGAGAGTTGCATAAGAGAGGCCAACAGATAATACTGACTTATCAAGCAGCTGAGATTAACTGAGAGATTTCCAACTCAAAACATCAACTAACCTCTCCGTGGTAACATGGCACCTTTATATTTCTTATGTGATTCAAATAATGATTACAGAAGACTGTGTCTTAGAAAGTAAAAATATGCAATATATGTGTGTATGGAAATACAGTGAATGCAATTAATTTGTATAATTTATACATGTTAATATAATTTTTAAAGAAAGTAAAAATAATCAGAAAGGTAAAGTCGGTTTCCTCCTAGAGTTAAATAGAGGTGATTTTCGGATTGTAAATACTTTGTTCACATTTTGTTCCTTTTGCAACATTTTAAAATAAATATGAGCCTTGCTCTTTCAAGTCCAACTTTTCCTTATAGAGTTCAGCTGTGACCTCATTATATATGTCACCTAGAAGTTAAAGGAGGACCCAGAGCTAGAGGAAAAATAACCAAAGAATCAAAAAGCTGAATAATTAGGGCCAGGTACTACAAAATATCCAGATCTCATTTTTTTTTCTGTTTTCTATGCACACAGTACCCACTCTGTGAGCCCCATTTCTTTAACCAAAGTACAAAGAAGTGACTAGTTAATTCCGATGACAGCAATATTTCCATTATTTCATTCTACAGTTCTTTTCCAAAGCTTCTCCAAGACCTTTCCAGAGAAGCGGCAGGGGCAGCCAACCCCAAGGGTGGGTATGTTCCGCAGGTACAGACTGGTTAGGACGAGCCCATGTCTTCAAGGCACCAGCTCTTAAGTTGGCTTTGACAACTGGTTTAGGGGACATGGGCTGGCAAAGCAAAAATGGAGGGGGAGTCATACCAAGAAATACACTAGAGTCCTAATTCTGCTGCTGCCCTGGCCCTGCGACAGGGCACCATCCCTGTCACTTCTTGGAACTTCTGTGTTCTTCACCTACCATGTCAGGGAGCATGACCAGACAACCCTGAGTTCCCTCCTAATTGTAAGAGTCTATGAAAGGAAAGATCATTCTTTCTAGTAACGGTACACATAGTACACAATTGCAGGCCAAAGGATTCTGATATCTTCTAGCTGCTCTTCATCATTAAGATAGGAGTGCCTAGGAAAACCCTGAATTAATCATTCATAATCATATACATAATAACTTTCAGGATAGAAACAGTCATTCTGCAGAAAAAAACCAGGAGGATAAAACTGAATAAGAAATAATGGTCTGGTATTTTCTGTGAAGAAACTATATATATATATATATATATATATATATATATATATATATATATATATATATATATGAGAATGTAAGACTTGAATGGCATTACTCAGTGCAAAGCCAGGCAAATTTTTGCTACACAGGGCCTGCCAGTAAACATTTTAGATTTGCAGATCATCTGATCTGTTACAACTACTCCACTCTGCCATTGCCACACAAAAGCAGCCCTGTAAATACATATATGAATAAGCATGGCTGCATTCTAATAAAACTTTATTTGTAGACACTGAAGTTTGAATTTCAAATAATTTTTACATGTCACAAAATGATATGCTTTTCTTGATCTTTTTTTTTCAAGCAGTTACACCCATTTTTAAGCCAGGTGCGGTGGTTGTTGTTGTTGTTAGGTGCTGTCAAGTCACGTGTAACTCATAGCAACCCTATGTATGACAGAAAGAAACACTCCCCAGTACTGTGCCATGCTTGGCACTATGTCAGTACTTCTCTGCTATTCACAGGATTTTCAATAGCTAATTGTTTTTAGGATTGTTTTGGTAGTGGGCTTGTATGTCCTTCTCCCATTTTTGTGGTGCAGGGAATTGAACCCAGGGCCTCAGAATGCACAGAGCAAGCGCTCTACCAACTGAGTTAAACCCCAGTCCTAGATGTGGTGACACACACCTGTAATCCCAGTGACTCAAGGCTGAGGCAGAAGGATCACAAGTTTGAAACCAGTGGCAGCCTGTGTAACTCAGTGAGATCCTGACTCAAAATTAAATGGGCTAGGGGTGGGTTGAGGGTGTGGCTCAGTGGTAGGGCACTTGCCTAGCATGCAGGAGGCCCTGGGTTCAACCCCCCTAGCACTGAAACAATAACAAAAAGTGTTCTTAGCTCAAGAGCCCTGACAAAGATTGATGGTGGTGGGCCAGATTTACTCTGCAGTTTGAGAGAAAAGAATAAAACTCTAACATACAACATGTATAGAGGGCTGCCTAAGTCTTCTTGTAGAAGTTAATGATGTCCATTGCAGTGTCTTGAGATAAAACGGGGGAAACATGGAGGAGAATGATCTGATAGAGAAAAATGTTGAGGTCAGGTGCCAGCACCCACATCTTTGCATGATGAAGTTGCTAAGATTTCGGACTTTAATATACTTGAATGTTGTTAGGTGCCATCAAGTCAGGTATAACAGATGAAACACTACTCAACACTGTGCTGTGCCCAACGCTATTGCCAGTGCTTCTCTGCTACTCATAGGGTTTTCAATGGCTGATTGTTTTGGAGGAATGGGCTGTCAGATCCTTGTGTTAAGCCTATAGCACCTGGGATTCCCAGGTGGTCTCCCATCCAAGTATTAACCAGTCCTGACCCTGCTTAGCTTCTATAATCTGCTGGGATTGGATGCCAGCATGGTATGGCTACAGGCATACCTGGTTAAGAAAGCAAAAAAATCTGCCACCCTTACTTCTCCAGCAATAACAACTTTATTTATAAAATACTTACTGTGTGTTGGGCAGTGTTTAAGGACTTTGTTGATATCAATTCATTTGATCTTCACTAAACATCTATAGGGTATGCACTATGATTATCACCATTGACACATTATAAACAGAGACTCTGAGGCAAAAGAAGTCAGTCCCCTAAACTTACATAGAATGTGGCAGAGTTGGGGCTGGACCCTGGGCAGCACAGCACCAGCATCTGAGTCCTTAACCTTGACACTGTATTGCTTCTAACAGGTGTGAGTAACAAATCTCATTCCACTCAGTATGACCACACTGGAGAAATAACTCAATTCACACTTTAGGTGGGATAGACCTTTTCCTTCAGCCATTTATGATTCATCATGCTCATTATGCATTCAGAGATGAAAGTTGCAGTCATACGGAAGTCTATTCATGAACATCCCCAAATTGTTCTCAGTTAACATAACTAAATGTATGTCCAATAAAGGATGTCATCTATTATTAAGATATTCTCTAAAACCTTATCAAATTCTAACAAATTTTGTACAAGAATGGTTCTCTGTCTCAACATAACTTTCTATGGTTTTTTTGTTTACATCAGCCTTTGCCTTACTACCCACTGATTTCTTCTTTCCTTATCCCCCACCTCCCCACTTCACTAACACAAATATCAACCAATATTTTTATAAAAGTGTTTCTTTCTGCAGTTCTGAGGTACACTTGCTTTCCAGATCATGTATTTTCAGAATATGAAATGCTTCATCTGCCAAGCTGGTTAATTCAAATATGAATACTTTCAAGTGCCAGTGAACACAAAGACAGAAAAATCAGGCTAAAAAAAAATTTGACTAATAAAGCAAAAAGAGGCTTCTACCACTTTTACACATTTCTCACTTGTCTATTTCAAGGATTATGACACAGACTTACATAAGTGACTAAAGGCTCGGGAATATTGTGACTGTATCCTAGTTAAGTGGGTACCAATAGCAGCTTCTGGAAATGATTGTCTTCCCTATGGCCACTGTGTTCCCTTCTTCCTTGCAGAAAGGTTTTATTCAGGCATCCAAGGGCCATATGGTTAGGAACTGAAAGGGAGAGAGGCAAATCGTGGCCTTCACACAGCCATCCTCAAAGTGCAGCCCTGGAGGGTCCCTCTAACAAGGAGGCCATCCAATCTCCAACATCGTACCTGTGTAACAGTGGCTTTTCTTCATGTAGTCAACCAAAACAACATATCACAATGGATTGAATGCAGAAATGGTGTGAGAACCCATGCGTTTATTAAGGCCAACATTGTTGTTGTTGTTGTTTGGTGCCGTCGAGTCGGTATCCGACTCATAGCGACCCTCTGTACAACAGGGGAAACACTATTGTCAGTGCTTCTCTGCTGTTCATAGGGTTTTCAATGGCAGATTGACTTTTGAGGGTGGGTTGCCAGGTCCTTCTCCCAAGCCTACAGCTTCTGGTGTTCCCAGGTGGTCTCCCATCCAGGTACTAACCAGGCCCGACCCTGCATAGCTTCCAAAATCTGACGGGATCGGATGCCACAGGGCTACAGCTGTAGGCAAGGGCAACGTTAGAGATTTACAAAACAGTAATGACTCTTTCAATCTGTTTTGCTTTGAAAAAGATAGTTATTTTCAGAAAAGAGTTATATTAATATGTACTAGAGTTTATTATGATTGTAAATGAACTGAATTGTTTTTAATTCTCAGATTTAATCTCTAACATGACAAATATTAATAGGTAAGCTCATACAGGCAAAGGGTCCGTGAAGTATTCCATTTGTAAGAGTACAATGAAGAAGCCCTTGATAGCAACACCTAACTGTGACAATTTCTCTTGCCAGAGATTTGTTCAGGATGGGACCAGCAATAGTAATTCTGGCCAATCATAAGAGGTCAACCTTGGGGGGCTTTGGGGAAGTTTTTCCTCATTCTTAAAAATGATGTATGAGCATAAACTTTGCTACCTCTGGGCAGGGCTGCATTTCGAGCTGCTGCCTGAAGAGACTGCAGTTCTCTTGGACCAAAAGCAGCCAGCTGGGGGGACAAGCCCACGTGCTGAAGATGCCAGGAACCCGGGTTTCTGATGGCATCATGAGCTGCTGAATTAGTCTCTAGGAGAGATGGTCTCTATCCTCTAAAGCCCTGCCAGTATGGCTTCTGCTGCTTGCCCAGAGAGCATCCCCGCTGATTCAGTGTTTTATTTGTTTTTTTACCAAATGTTGAAGAGTTAAGAATAAAACTAACGGACGGATGCACAGAGAGTTAGTTCCTATGTTTGTGCTTTGTTCATTCAAGAATTCTGCAGGCATTTATCTGCACTCTGTGAATACAGATGAGAACATCATGCTCATCAGCTCAGGCCTTCACACCACCAAGAATGGCCAAGATCGATAAAACAAACAACAAATGCTGGCGAGGGAGCGGAGAAAAGGGAACACTCTTACATTGTTGGTGGAGCTGTAAACTGGTCCAACCACTGTGGAAATCAATACGGAGGTATCTTAAAAAACTAAAAATTGATCTACTATGATCCAGCTATAACAATATTGGAAATTTACCGAAAGGGAGATGTGTCATCATACCACAGAGACACCTGCATCTCCATGTTCAATGCAGCACTTTTCACAATAGCAAGAATATGGAATCAACCAAAGTGCCCATCAACAGAAAAATGGATTAAAAAACTATGGTACATATACACAATGGAATACTACTCAGCAATCAAAAAAAATGAAATAATGCCATTTGCAGCAAAATGGATGGAATTAGAGAAAATTATTTTAAGTGAATGAACACAAGCTCAGAAAGAGAAACACCACATGTTCTCACTCATATGTGGGAGCTGAATCAAAATTATAAGAAGGAAAAAATACTATACAAAGGACGAATCATAATAAAAGAAAGAAAAGCTAAGAATGGTGTTATTATAGATGGTATAGAAAATGCGTGTAATAGTTCTGACAAGGTAAAAAGAAAGTTCACTGCAGAAAAAGTTTCGATCTTAAACAGAACTGGAACCCAAGGATATATAGAAAAATATTACCATAAAAAGACAAGTAAATGGAAGAGTCTTTAATGGGGGGTGGGGTGGGGGAAGGAAGTGCACAAGAGGGTAAGGGGGAACCTATATGAATAATGTACAACAAAATGCATATATGGAAATGTCACAATGAAAAGCATGTCAGAATGAATCACATTAAAGTGTACATTAAAAATTTCCAATTAAAAAAAAAAGATCTCTTCATGGACCAAATGTTCCTTTCTCCTGCAAAATATCCTGGGTGTAAGGTTACAGCTAGAGCAGAACAAATTTCTCTCCACTCCTGGAAAAAAAGAATGGGGCACACCTGGTGAAAAGGTGGCACTCCGCCCTCCATAGATAAGGGCACACATCTGTTAAGGTCACCCAACATGTGAAGAAAAGAAGCGCGGCAATGGGCCAGCCAAGCCCCCTCACTTTGCAGACAGGGAGCCCGAGGCCAGAAAGGCCCTGCCGCACGCCAGGCTCCATCCCAGCAGGAAAGGTGCCTTGGGACCAGGCGCCCTGACTATTCATCTCCCAGCACTGCAGGGCAGCAGGAACAGGCAGCATGGAGAATTAGCCTTAGATTCTCATTTCTCAAGTAATGCAGGGAGGGCAAGTGTTAGTCAGTAGAAAATAACTTCCTCTGGAGTATCAGCTCAGTTTCCCCACAGTAAGTTCAAAGGAGAGAGGAAAACGTGGAAAGGAGCCTAGTGTCTGTGACATAATTGGAACTCGAAAAGTACTTGTTAAATCAAACCGACTTTATGGCAAAACAGGATTTTCTCTAATCCAAATCACTGCTTGACCGGGGTTTTAGCTCAGTTGGTAGAACACTTGCTCTGTGCTGCTTGAAGCCCTGGGTTCAATCCACAACACCACAAAAAATGGGGGAAGGACCCGACAGCCCCCTTCTGAAACAATCCTGAAACAATCTGCCATTGAAAACCCTATGAATAGCAGAGAAGCACTGACATAGTTCTGGCCATGGCACAGTGCCAGGGAGGGTTTCATTCTGTTGTACTTTGGGTTGCTGTAAGTCAAAGTCAACTCGAATGCACCTAATAAGAACAACAACAATCTTTTAAAAGGCAATAATATCTAACTGGAGATCCCTGAGACTTTGGAGCTAAATTCAGCTTCTTCAGACTCATTCTGCTCAGTTCACAGACGCTTACGTCTCTATAGTTTCGTGCATTTGTTCACTGGGGGCAAGAGTGAGGATGGGAGAAGAGGGTGCAAGAGGTAAAGGGACGGAAGGAGAGCGGCTTTCAGCCTCACAATCACCGGAAGACACAAAGCCCAGCCTGATCCTCACCTCGCACGCGCACCCACGCTCACGCAAGCTCTCACCCCCACCCACGCACACAGGCGCGTGACTCGAACACGGAGCTCATGGAAGGATATTGGTCGTGGGTCCTCTGCCTCTTGGCCAGGGAGTCCTCGTCGCTGATGCCGGCCATCAGGTACTTGAGGCCGGTGATCCAGGTGCGCGCCTCCTCGGGGTTGGAGGTGATGAGGTCCAGCGACTCCATGTGGTTGCCGTGGTAGATGGTGAAGCAGCAGCTGGGGTCGAAGCCCCCCTCCGCCTGTCTGTGGAAAATTTCCGACTGCCGCCCCTCGGTGACTTTGTAGATGGAGTCAATGAGAACTGCGAGGGAAGTGGGACACACGGTTATGTGGCCGGGGAAGGTACTTGTTCTTGTTGTTAGGTGCCCTGGAGTTGAGTCCGACCCATAGCGACCCTCATAGGGTTTTCAATGGCTGTTTCGGGATTGCCTTGGGAGTGGATCGCCAGGTCCTTCTCCCATTGTGCTGGTAATTGAACTCGGGACCTCAGAGACTGCAGAGCAGCGCTCTACCAACTGAGCTAAATCCCAGTCCCTACTTACTTGTAGTGATCAAAAAAAGAAAAGAAAGAAAAGCAATTATCATTTTGAATACCAAAAAAAAGTATGAAAAAATTCACTGTCTTCAAGTCATGATTTTAAGTCAAGACGTGAAACACTGGCCCTCTCATTTACTGCAAGGAAATTTCTTCAGATAACCAACCCTTAGCCTTTCTGAGCGTTCTTGACAATGTCCTCCCAAGGCAATGATTCAGGACATGTGGGAACTTAGAGTGAACAGACAGAGATGCCATCGAGGCAGGAAGACTGGGACAAAAGGCGGATAACAAATATGTCAATTACATAGTTCACGAATTTCTGGAGAGATCGTGTACAAAGACCTACAGCTGACGAGTGTTTTGCGAAATGAGGAGAGGGAAAACAGAAAGGGAAAAAAAAATTCTGTTAACAGAGCAGTGTAACTAAATGGGCGTGGCATTCCTAGAGAAAATGTCATGGTGGTGAAGGTCCAGCAGGGCTTGCAGAAGAGAACAACAAGGTGGTATGCAGAGAAGGGGGAGGAAGGGACGGAAACATAAGGCACACTGCATAGATGATGACCGGTCATTTAGACCAGACTGGAAAGCTCAGGAGAGAAAAATGAGACATAAAGCCAGGAAGACGGACAAAGGCTGGTATGGGAGAGGCGGAGATAATAGAGGTTCACGTTAGTTAGGAAGTGGAATAACCCCGGATACATTGGACCAAAGAAGCACAGGCCAGGCTAGATTCAGCCTGAAGACACGTTTGTGCTTATTGATTTTGAAGCAGGACTCAGGAGTGTTGCTCAGCCTATCGGTTGCCCAGATCCACCATCTAGTCCTCACTCCGCCTTAACAGCAGGGTCCCAATTTTATTCTGTCATCAACTCATCCCCCACATGACTCACAGGGAAATGAGCCTATACTCAGCCCCAGGGAAAGTTCTGGCAGGTGGAGCTATGGAGTGTTCCCATTCCTAATTCTTAGGATTGATGTGGATATGGGCATACAACCCGTGTCTAGCCGAGCACATCTGGGGCAGTCTGCTCGGAGGGGAGTCTCTATAAAGGGGTCCTCTTCTGCTACGAAAATAAAAATAAAAGAAGTACTAGAAGCAAAGGTCCCTTTCTGCCTCTTCACTGTCCCCTCAGCTTGGTAGGCCCAGAATAGCTGGAGCCACGTTACTACTAGATTGACTGCAATGAATATCAGCTTACAAGGGACAGAGGCAAGGGCACTGCAGGGAAGAGAATAAGAGGAAATGTTCCATACCTGGGTGCTGCCAATTTCTGAGTGTCTTGTTGGATGAAGAAACAAATCTACTTATCACGTAAAGTCACTTTTCAAGAGGTTTTCGGTTACTGATAAAGACAGAAGCAGCTAGTACGATGGAAGCTGGTTAGGAGACTTTGAAATAGGCCACCAGAAGAGTGGAGAGACTTTGGACCAAAGAGGTTACCATGAACTCAGGAAGGAAGAGGCAGGTGGGAGATGCTGTGGGGAACTCAGCAAAGCCTTGGTGCTGCTCAATATAGAAGGTGTGCACAACAGTTGATTTACGGTGCCAGTGTGCCTGGCTTAAGGGATACCTAGAGAGCTGGTAGAGTATTACTTTGGGGTATGTCTGAGAGAGTTTTTCTGGAAGAAACTGATATCTGAATCAGTGAATTAAATAAAAAAGACTCATGCTCACTCAGTGTGAGCAGGCACCGTCCAATCAGATGGCCGCCCAGAGAGAACAAAAGGGCGGACAAAAGGCAGATTTTCTCCCGTTTTGCAGCCAGGAGACTCATCTTCTCCTGCCCTGAGACATCAGAACTTCAGGTCATCAGGCTTCTGGACCTGGGACTTGTTTCAGGGGCACCCAGGATCTCAGGTCTTTGACCTCGGACTGAGAGTTCCACCATCAGCTCCAGGTTCTCAGATCTCCAGGCACAGACGGAGCCACGCCACTGGCTTCTCCGTTCTCCAGCTTGCAGGGAACATATTGTGATACTTCCCAGCCTCCGTAAGCAAGTAAGCCAAATTCACTAATAAATTCCTTCCCACCTATCTATATCTGGGACTGGGATTTAGCTCAGTTGGTAGAGCGCCGCTCTGCAGTCTCTGAGGTCCCGAGTTCGATTCCCAGCACCACAAAAACAGGAGAAGAATGTGGCAATCCATTCCCGAGGCAATCCAGAAACAATCAGCCATTGAAAACCCTATGAGGGTCACTATGAGTTGGACACGACTCGACGGCACCTAACAATAACAATATTTATCTATCCATCCATCCATCCTGATAGTTCCGTTTCTCTAGGGGAGTACTGACTAAGATGGTGTGGAAAAGAGAAGCTCTAACCAGGAGTCATCAAAATGACTTTACTCGATAGCATAAAATGGTATTGTTGATTACTTAATGAGTTGACTGTGCTCAGAACACAGCAATGCTTTTAAAGCCCATTAGATTTATGATACCCCTTACCCTTTATAGGAAAATAAAAGATCTCAAGCCATAAAACTGTACATCCCAATTAAAAAGAAAACACATCAAATCTCCAACACAGGGGAAATATTAGCATTTATAGCATTTATGGATAGAAAACATTTATGGATTTAAGTTCCCCAAAGATAATCAGTTGTCTCAGTATCCATAACCAGCTGACCTCAAAATTTACAGAAGTATGAAAGTTCTGCAGATCTGAACCTTCCACAGAGCCTAGCAACATCACCCACGTTATTGCCCATGTGTTACTGTTTCAATCCAAGCAAAGAATTCAAATGTTGGCCTTACTTTTTGCCTTCTCGCTCTTCCTAGAGGGTCTCCATCGGAGCCGGGTCCGGTGCTCATCCAGGTAAAAGAGCCGGACGAGCCCTTTGCTCCCACGCTTCAGTTTGATCATCTGTGTCCCGGACTGCATCACACTCATGCATCTTTCGACTGCAGAAGAGATCAGAGCACAGTCAGCTCTCGCACGATGCACGTGCGCACCAGTACCCAGGCCTTACAGGCTAATGAAACTTCCGGTTCCCTCCAAAGACCACAAGGACCAGTAGACAAATTTGACAGAGGTAATCTGGAAAGAGAATTGTTAAAGGATTCCTTCATCAAGCGTAAGCCAGTAAAAAGTCTTACTGACAAAAATAAAATTCTATTTCCAGGTAAGTAGTGCATTACTGGCCTGCAGCTGTACCACCATGGCATCCAATCCCATCAGATCTCAGAAGCTAAGCAGGGTCAGGTCTGGTTAGTACTTGGGATGGGAGACAGCCAGGGAACACCATGTCCTATTGGCTTGGGAGAAGGACCCAGAAACCCTCTCCCAAAAAACAATCCACCATTGAAAACCCTATGAATAGCAGAGTAGCACTGACAATAGTGTTTGACCTGTTGTACATAGGGTTGCTATGAGTTGGACACTGACTCAACAGCACCTAAAAATAGTGCTTTACTGTAGCACAGAGGTATCCTTTGTTCTATCTTTTCATAAAAGACTAATGACCACTTGAGATACTTGGATTTATGTTTCTAACGCAACTTTTCACACTATTAAATCTTGCTGTTAAATCTTATGAGGTTTTATTTTTTGTTTTACTTTGCTTATTTTGTGGCACTTGGGGATTGAGCCCAGGGCCTTGCACATGCTTTGAAAGTGTTCTGTCATTGTGTTGCACTTCTCCCAGCCCAGTTTTTAATTTTTTGTCTTGAAACAGTGTCTTCATAAGTTACACAGGCTTCCTCTGGCCTCAAACTGGTGATCCTCCTGCCTCAGCCTCCCAAGTCATTGGGATCACAGGCTACAGGCCACTGTGCCTGGCTCAAATCTTGTGAATTTTTATATAACCAGTCATAAAATCATCTTATAATAATGCTTTAAAATGCAACCAGCAGAAACAAGATTGGAAAAATGCACCTGACTGTTAAAGGTGGATGATGCTTACAGGTGGCTTCATGTTATTATAGTTTGTGTTTGGAAGCAGTTAAATTTTTTATGTAATCAGAAAACATCAAGTTTGCACAACTGAATGTAAAACACTTGTTGAAGCATCTAAACTGCCAAGATTTTCCATCTAGAAGAACATCTTGGTGATTTAAATCAGGTCGTATACAAATCACTTATTGTCTAAGTGAAAGCTGTCGTTTAAATCCCATGTGCCTTGAGATGAAAGGAGGCAGCTGCTGGTTTTGCCTGTTTCCCCTTGCTTGATAATATTGCCCACTTTTCCTCTGGGAAAATGCCTCACCAATTTCATGAGACTTTAGTGGCCTGTCAATCACCCAACTGGGCTGGGATTTAGCTCAGTTGGTAGAGTGCTGCACTGCAGTCCCTGAGGTCCTGAGTTCAATTCCCAGCACCACAAAAATGGGAGAAGGACCTGGCAATCCACTCCCAAGGCAATCCCAAAACAGTCAGCCATTGAAAACGCTATGAGGATCACTATGAGTCGGATACCGACTTGATGGCACCTAACAACAACAACAACAATCACCCAACTAAGGAATAGGCACCTCACTTAAGCTTAGAGCAAATCAACTCATCCTAAGATGCACAAACCCAGAGATCACTGCATAAAAACAAAGCTGAGCCATTCCACACCGCAGCTTAAGAGATGCTTCTGACTGGCCACCCCCAAACACCACAGTTGTCACACTTACTATTCTTCCTACGAATGACAAAAGATAGATTTTCTCCTGGATTTTTCAAGTTTTGTGATATCCTTCCAAACCCTTTTTTAAAAAAAATACTTTTTCATTATATTAGCCAGAAATAGAGCACTCAAAATAATCTAGTTCTGAGTACCTTAGCAAGCACGGGTACTGTTAGAAACAACAGATAAAAGAAACACAACAAACGAAGTTCAACAGTGTTAGGCTTCAGCTCCTCGGCTAAGTATCTTGTCTTTCCTGGGAAAAGCTGATCCAACAGTTTGCCACTGCATGCACAGGGTACCCCTTAGATAACTTAAATAACACACCCGTGTGCACTACTTACTCTATGCAGAGGCTTTTCTTACCATAACGAAGTCAAGGAGGAACTGCATGAAGTTAGGCATAGTTTCAGGGTTTGACAGTGTGAAGAGGGTGAAGCAGAAGTGGCCGTGCTCATTTTCTCTGACCCACTAAATATTCAAGTTATAAAAATATTGCTTTACAAAAAAACCAGGCTAAACGAACACAAGTTCAAAAAGAGAAATACCATATGTTCTCACTCATATGTGGGAGCTGAATCCTACTTAAAGGAAGAAAAAATCCCATACATAAGCTGATGTATAAAAAATGCACAGTTAAACTTAACAAAGAATGGACAAATAAAGAGTAGAAAGAAGGAAGGAGGGAACTAGCAGAGGGAAGCAAAGACTGCGGAAGGTGGGATGGAGAGGAGAATCAGTGTAGAGGGATAAAGGGGGGAGGGTAATCTCAGCATAAACAATGCAACTTCATGAGTACATGGGAAAAATAGGGGAACATAACCCAAATATGCATATGAGTTTTACTACATATTCATCAAAAGGTTCCGTAAAGCTTGTAAGTTGATAAAAGTGTGACCAAAAGTGATGTAATAGTTGCATGATGGAAAAAGCAAATGCTATATTACTGTGTGCCTGCAGCAGTAGCCCTGTGGCATGCGATCCTGTCAGATCTCGGAAGCTAAGCAGGGCCAGGGGCTGGGATTTGGCTCAGTGGGTAGAGCGCTGCGCTGCAGTCTCTGAGGACCCGAGTTCAATTCCCAGCACCGCAAAAACGGGAGAAGGACCTGGCAATCCACTCCCAAGGCAATCCCGAAATAGTCAGCCATTGAAAACCCTATGAGGGTCGCTATGAGTCGGATACCAACTTGACAGCACCTAACAACAACAACAAAAGCAGGGCCAGGCCTGGTTAGTACTTGGATGGGAGACCGCCTGGGAACACCAGAAGCTGTAGGCTTGGGAAAAGGACCTGGCAACCCCCTCCCAAAAATCAATCTGCCATTGAAAACCCTATGAACAGCAGAGAAGCACTGACAATAGTGTTTCCCCTGTTGTACAGAGGGTCGCTATGAGTCGGATACCGACTTGACGGCACCTAACAACAACAACAATATTACTGTGTACTCCACCAACATTTACCAATAAAGGGAGAAAAGAAAGAAAAAGCAAGGCTGGAGTACTGAGTGATAGAGTGCTTGCCAAGTGCACACGAGGTGCTGGACTCCCCAGTAACATGAGAAAGAAAGAAAAGAAAAGAAAAGAAAAGAAGAAAAGAAGGAAAGAAAGAGGAAGAGAGACAGAGAAAGGAAGGAAGGAAGGGAGGAAGGAAGGAAGGAAGGAAGGAGAAAAGAAAAAAGAAAAGAAAGGAAAGAAGGAAGGGAGGAAGGGAGGGAAAGAAGGGGAGAGAAGGAAAAGGAAAGCAAGACAAGGCAAGGGAAGGAAGGCGTCAGATGTATCAAGGAAGGAAGAGCATCAGATGGGAAGGATCTATGACTCAATGTGCTGGATAAGACAAGGTTATGGGGGCTAGGGGTGCTGGTATAATAAGATTTGGATTCACTGGCAATAAGAGAGTCACTAGATATTTCTGAGCAAAGGATCGGCAGGATAAAGACATAATTCAGGAATCTGTCTCTTTGGGAAGGGAAAATCAATTAAGTTGTTAAAATCAGAGTGGAAAATTGAATTACTGTACAGTCAGAGAGCGAACAGCAAGGGCTCCCTATGGATCTGCCAGTGTCCTCCATTTGTTCACATTGCCTGCCGTGGTTTGGATAAGTGTTTGCCACAGCCCCTGTGTTAAAGGCTTGGCTGCTGGCCTGTGGTGCTCTTGGGAGGTGGTGGAACCTTGAACAGGTGGGCACTAGTGCAAGGTCTTTCGGTCACTGAGGGTATCCCCTGTTGAGGACCATGAGACCCTGGTCTCTTCCTCTACACTTCCTGGCTCTGGTGTGAGCAGTTTTGCTCTACAACATGCTTCTGCCATGATATGCTGCTGCCTCACCACAGGACCAAAAGCAAGGGGCCAACCAATCATGTACTGAAACCTCCAAAACCATGAGCCAAAATAAAGCTCCCATTTATCTCAGATACTTGTTATAGCAACAGAAAGCTGACTAACACCCTATGCCTTCCTTCCTTCTCTTTCCCAGCTCCTGTCTGTTCCCTGGGATTGCTATGGCTATAACAGCTCAACCCTAAAACAAGACAGGTATAGTGATACAAGAGCAGTAATAAATACTACCTTCCACTTAATACCACCATGTGCCTGTCAGCTTGTCATGCTGTGGGGGCTTGTGTGTTGCTTTGATGCTGAAAGCTATGCCACCAGTATATCAGATACCAGCAGAGCAACCCATGGTAGACAGGTTTCAGCTGAGCTTCCAGACTAAGACAGACTAAGGGAGAAGGACCCAGCAGCCCACTCCCAACACAATGAGCCATTGAAAACTCTATGAAGAGTAGAGAAGCATTGTCAAACATGTGGTTGTTGTGAGGTCCCGTCAAGTTGTGTCCAACTCATAGAGACCCTCATAGAGCTTTCAAGGGCTGGTTATTTGGGGATTGCCTTGGGATTGGATTGCCACATCCTTCTCCCACTTTTGTGTTGCTGGGAATTGAACATGGGACCTCAGAGACTGCAGAGCAGTGCTCTACCACCTGAACTAAATCCCAGCCCTTGTCAAATATAGTACCAAAAAAATTAGCACCCCTTGTCCCAGGCTGGAAGACATTCAAAGGAGGAATGGGGAGGAGTTTTCTCCTTAAAGTAGAGTCAACCTTAATGACAGGAATGGAGTAAAGCACCTGGAACCTACATATGCTGAGGTGGCATGACTCAAAATGAGAAGATGCACAGTGGCTGCAATAGTGGTACTCTTCCTTCCTCCCTTCCCTCTTCCTTCTTTCCTTCCTTCTTTCCTCTTTCTTTCTTTCTTTCTTTCTTTCTTTCTTTCTTTTCTTTCCTTCTTTCCTCTTTTTGTCTTAATAGCATCTTTTGCTTGAGGGATTTAGTGAGCTAATAACCTTTAAAGAAATTTTACTTAAACTGATTGTGTGAGAAAGGATTGATTTAATCCTTTAAAAGAGTTGGAATATATGGGACCTTGTAGACTAAATTGTTATGCCTTTCATTTTACAGATAAGACTCTTTTAAGAGTTTTAAAACTCTAATTATGTAATAAAGTTTGGAATATAGTCCTCAACTCATCTGTTCTGCTCTTTAAATCACACATAAAAAGATCATGTGCATGGCACAGTGTTGGGGAGTGTTCTGTTCTGTTGTATAAGGGTCATTACGAGTCAGATCCAACTGGACAGCACCTAACCACCACCACCACCACCACTACCACCACCACCACTGGAACATTGTCCAGAAAAATCCATTTTAGAAAGTAGAATTTAATACCTCCATGAGGAAGTGCATTCACACAATATAGTGAATATCCACAAGCATCACATTTACCTCATCGACTCAGGCTTGGTTATTCCATGGACTAAGATACCAGCATCGTCTGTTGCAGTGGACATGCACATATGATGGCCATGTACTTAACAGTCAGGGTCTGAATCAATGTGCTGTTTAAATTGCTTATGTAACTGCTGAATGCTGCCTCCCCATTCCTCCCTAACACACAGAAAAGCCATTTGGTTAGAGGCAACTTGAAAAACTGAGTCCAATGAAGCCCTGAGAATCATCTACCCTACTTTTCTCTTCCCCAAACCTGACAATGGACAATACTTTGCAGTTGCAAAGCTAACCTGAAAGAATACCCTCCACCATCTTTTGTAACTCATTCTAGTGGGTAAAAATCAGCAATGATGAAGACAAATGATCAAATTTCGGACAAATTGCCTCATCTGAATTACTTACGTGTCAGCATAAGCCAATTTTTTCATGTTCTGCCTCCAGTAAAAGTAGGTCTGAGCAGTTATTACCCTCCATAAAACTCAGTCTCCACTCATGTTGGATTGGTGAATAGAATAAAAGAGGCTAAGAAAGACTTTGCTACAGGTAAGCAAGGGATGAGTTCCAGAGGCTTAAAATGATATGATCTTATCAAGAACATTTCCAGCACTGGAAAGTCTCTGCAAAAGGCTAGAAATGGGTACAGATTGAGTCCGCTGCCAATATGTGCACAGTCCCTTTGGTTCTACATGCTCCCTTATAGCAGCTTTAATATTTTTAGAAAATAAGGGTTTTTTTTTATACAATGCAACACCATTGGGGAATATTAAGGGGAAAATGGCTGCCAGCCCATCACATCTCACACTTTTTTTTTTTTTTTTTTGGCCTGCTATGCACCAGATCTCCACAAATACAGTAAACTGCTGGACTGGTTGAAATCATGATATTTAAGCCATTTGGCACTCTGCTTTTTCATTTGTATTATAACAGCTTTCCATGTTTCTAAAGTCTTAATAATTGCCATTTTAATGACTGACAGGCCAAGGCAGCATAAATATTTAAAGAGCAGAACAGATGAGTTGAGAATTATATTCCAAACTTTATTACATAATTAGAGTTTTAAAACTCTTAACAGAGTCTCATCTGTAAAATGAAAGGCATAACAATTTAGTCTCCAAGGCCCCATATGTTTCAACTCTTTTAAAGGATTAAATCAATCCTTTCTCACACAATCAGTTTAAGTAAAATTTCTTTAAGGGTTATCAGCTCACTAAATCCCTCAAGCAAAAGATGCTATTGAAAGAAAGAAAGAGGAAAGAAGAAAGGAAAGAAAGAAAGAGGAAGGAAGGAAGGAAGGAAGGAAGGAAGAGGGAAGGGAGGAAGGAAGAGCACCATTGATTTGAAGTAGCATAATACAAAGTATGTATCATTGGAAGGAGATTCCTAAGAACTACACTAAGTATGTATGATCTCTGTTGTTGTTATTGTTAGGTGCCGTCGAGTCGGTATCCGACTCATAGCGACCCTCCTAGGGTTTTCAATGGCTGTTTCGGGATTGCCTTGGGAGTGGATTGCCAGGCCCTTCTCCCAATGTATGATCTCTAAGAGTGTTAAATTCTTTAAGCCATGTTTGAATCAGAGATAAGCATATTGTTAGAAATGTCTTACATGCCACCTGTTGCTGATTTTTAAAAACAGTTTTATTAAGATATAATTTATATGTGATAAAACTTACCTGTTTGAAATCTATAACTTAATGACTTTAGTATAGACAGTGTATGTGACAATCTAATTTTAGAATATTCCCATCATCTCAAGAAAAATGCTCATATCTGTTTGTAGTCACTCTCCATTTTCACCCACAGCCCCAGACAACAATTCACCTGCTGTGTCTCCACAGATGAGCCTTTCCTAGACATGTTGTATACATAAAATGATGCAATCTGAAGTCTTCTCTGGCTGGCTTCTCCCATTTGGTATAATGTTTTTGAGATTCTTATGATGTCGGTATTGTGTTTTATATTCTTTTTCTTTCTCCACCTTGTGTTCATCACACTAAACTCTTCCATTAGCATTTAGGGTAAAAATCATCCCCAGTAGGAAACTGATTGAGTAAAACAATACGTACATGTATAGGGAATATTATGGGATAGCCCCAGGGTATGAATGAATAGAAAGGAAGCATGATTGGGATAGGAGCCTATCTAGCCCACGTGGAGGACTGACATCTATCCTCCAAGGCAAGATGGCTTCCAGTGACCTTTGTCCCACATCCAGCTCTCTCTAGGCATTGAGTGAGCCAAGATGGCACCTGCCTTCCTGTACCCCCTGCTATCTAGTTGGTTACTCCCAACCCTCACCCTGCCCCCTGATTGGCCACTAAAGGACATCCCCTGATTGGCCAGAAAGTGACATTTGATTTCACCCTTTATTTGAATGTCACTCCTAATTGGTTGTGCCCAGCCCCTTGCGCCACCACCTGATTGGTTGACTGCCTCTTAAGGCATTTACCCAAAGACTATGTAAGCAGAGCTCACTTGCCGCTCTGCACATTCTGCCATTCTACCGCAGACAGGCCGAACCATTGCCAGATCAAGACAGAAGACTGCCTGCCATTGCAGAAGCCATCCCATAGCCAGACCAAGACGGAGATCATTGGAGACCAGCAGCAGAGAAGCCAGCCTTCACAGAAGAGATCCAAATGGCCCCCAGACAACCGCAGGGCCCCCAGACCACCACCGAAGCCAGAGCCGTGACACTTCGACTATCCCAAAGAGCGGGCTTGAGGGCTATATTTCTTTACAGGAACTGTACAATAAAATATGTACTAAAGGCATCCCAAAGCCGTCTGTCCTTGACTCCGTCCACCACGCCTCGCCAGTCCCCCAGTGTAGGGTCCCAATCCAGGTCGGAGGAGAAGAGCTAGTCCAGTTCCTGGCCGCAGGGAGGGGAGACCCTGCACGCATGCAATGGAGTACTGTGTATCTATAAAAATAATGAGGAAGATCTCTATGGACTGCTATGGAATAAATGCTAGGAGATATCAGGAAGGGAAAGTGTAATAAGCAGGTGTGAAGTATGCTGCCTATTATGGTTTGAGTCTAAAATATCCCTCAGAGGTCATGTGTTTGGATGACTGGTCCCCAGCTGGGGGCACTCTCCTGGGAGGCTGTGGAACTTTGCAAAAGTAGGCCACAGGGGGTGGGCCTTTGGAGGTTCTATGAGGGCCCCTAGTTCTAGGAGCTCTTTCTGCTCCTGATCGCCAAGATGGGAGGTGCTTTGCCACGGGCCCTACCCTCTGCTCCTCCGCCATGCCTGCCCTGACGCCATGCCTTCCCGCCTCTGTGGACTGAAATCCTCTAAACCATGAGGCTCAATAAATCATTCCTCCCATAAGTTGTTTCTGTCAGGTATTCTGCCACACCAATGCATATGCTGACTGTTGTATCAGAAAAAAATGGGGCTGGGTGAGCAGTAGCTCACACCTACAATCCCAGCGACTTGAGAGGAAGAGGTGGGAGGATGGCGAGTTCTAGGCGAGAGGCAGCCTGTGTAACTTAGTGAGACCCTGTCTCAAAATAAAAAGTGGGCTGGTACTCACAAAGTATGTGTGAGGCCCTGACCCTCAGGTAGCATAAAAATAAAAAAGAACGAACTTCCAAACCTATACAATTACCTGCTCATCATCACAAAAAAAAACACAAGAAGATGAAACCAGAAAGCAATGAAACTGGTGGCCTATAAGGGAGGGAGAGAATCTAGTAAATAGGAGAAGCAAGGAAGTGAGCCTCTCTTACGACCCCACATATTGAAAATTAAAATTAAATCACGAGAATAGGAGGGGGGCACAAACAAAGTTATATATATACAGAAACAGAAAGCAAGCTATATACATGTATACATATTAGTGTGTGGGTCTGCGTGTTTGTGCATATGTGCTTATGTACCTGCACGTGTTTCTTCACTGTCATTTACCAAGAAGCAGAGTCACCTCTGCTCCAAAGGTCGCCTTAACAACAGATTTTCACATACAAGGTCATGACCATGCTCCACATCTATTCTGGAACACTGGTCACCAAACTGTACATGAGCAGGAAAACGAAACATAAACAAACCAAATGTTCCTTTGGGAGAGAATGTTTTCAGCAGAAAGGTACATGAAAAATGTGAATTGATTTCTAGCCAGGTTCCACAGATTAGAGTAAATCTGAGAGTCACTGAATGACCTTAGCACCTGAAAACAATTTCATCCCTGCGTGGAGAAAGTTCTGAACAATGCAAGCAAGGTTTCTTGAAAAGGAAAAAAGGGAGATTTCCCAAAACCATCACAGAAGAAGTAAACTGTGTACTTGTTTGGTTCTCAGCACAAACCAAAAACCTACTTTGGCACATGGTGGGTGCTGAGAGATTAAGTTTGCAGGCCCTGCAGCTGGGTGCTGGCGTCTGTCCACAGTTAGAAGGACGTGGGGAGGGGAGTAAAAGGGGTTCTGGTTCCCGCTGTCACTAACTTGTTGTTGTTGTTGTTAGGTGCCGTCGAGTCGGTATCCGGCTCATAGCGACCCTCTGTACAACAGGGGAAACACTATTGTCAGTGCTTCTCTGCTGTTCATAGGGTTTTCAATGGCAGATTGATTTTTGGGAGGGGGTTGCCAGGTCCTTCTCCCAAGCCTACAGCTTCTGGTGTTCCCAGGCGGTCTCCCATCCAGG